>JAQGBX010001438.1:0-24923 GCA_034698745.1 Megaphyllum sjaelandicum | reverse complement strand
AATTTGATATTTCAGCCATACTGATATCAGTATAAATTAATACTGACATCGGTATAGTAATATCACTATGAGCGTATTGTAATATCCCTATGAGCCTATAGTGATATCAGTAGTCCAAAAAACCACTATTCATGGTGATAGTGATAGTGACCTTATACTGATCTTTCCACCAGGGAAAACACTGGGGAAGGCTTTGCTCCAATAAAGATTTTTTTTCTTTCTATTAGAATCTTAAACCAATACATTCGATCTCTAGCTATACGAACATAATGTGTGCCAGAAAACTTGAAGATAAAAACTTAGGTAAGTAAAATAGGGTATTTCCACAAAAATTAATGCAAAAAAATATATTAATGAATGTGTTATTGGTCCCGTCCCGGTTGTATAGCCTACTTATTCCAAAGACTATTGTGGTATTGAATATATTTTCTCAATCAAAAAGGAACAAAATTTGTCTTTGATCTTTTTTCTCCTCTCGTCATCGTTGTTCCGACTTATTTCAAAGTTTGATATTCATAATTACATACGTACGCATAGCACTATCGAGTAATTAACAACTAACACATGTGGAATATCGACCATGTCTGATGGTACATGTATAGTTTTGTATTGTACCTCGAAGTCTAAACGTAAAAACAACACCTAATAGTTTCGATCTGGACACATTTAGGACAAAAGCTTCATAAAGACCCTTGTTCTTCTAAGATCCATATGCTCTAAATACGGTTATCTTTGTTAACGAGTTTAGAAGGGGGTCATATGAAACTGAAATGTTTGCATGCTTTGAACCATCGTATACAGCGAGTCGGGATTTGCCCGTACGAGCCGAAACTTTGTCTCGGAAACTATTTAAGATAAGCAATAGCTTCAACAAGCCTCTTCTTAGGTACCCGTAATGTATGTTTCTCCTTATCTACATACGTTAGCGTATAAAAAGCCTGCAAACTGGAGCGAGTGTCTCTTTTTAGCTACGTAACGAATACCAAAAGCCATCAAAACGATGACAGCGACAATAGTACGGAAGATGAAATTTTGAAAAGGAAACTTCAGCACGTCCCACGACCCCCGTATTTCGCGCGGTTCCAGTTTGTGCGGCCAAAAAAGAAGGAGAAGCAAAGACATCCTCCTTCATCTTCTTCTTTCGCTATTGCGTTTCATTTTTAGTTGGCTGTCATTCGTCAGACGAAAGATTAGTGTATCGGTTACAACAACGAGTCACAAGTTTGTGTGGCCCCTGGTGGCGGGATGTGACAGCCCCCTCCGCAACTTGTCAAAAATGAATTTGAAGCTTTTTTTAAGGCGAACCGGCCCCCAGCCGACAGGAGCCGCAACTACAGGGTATAGCCTACCTTTTCCAAACCAACAGGGTCATACACCCCGTACCTGAGAGGTAGATACTGTAACTCGAAAACCACTCGAGGTATACTGTATCTCCGAGGGTAACCAATTTTGACAAACATAATATGAGATACATAGTGTAAATTAAATTCGTTCATCGAGTACATGCAATTATAAATTGCTTTTCCAAATGTTCTTCAAAAATACGCTGGGCACATGTTACATGTTTATGTGGATATGCTTCCATTTGAAAATGGTTCAGAATCTACTGAAATGAATGCATGAATGCATTGCAGTAAAAAAAAAAACATTCCAAAGTGCGTTACAAGGCCATATATGGAGTTTTTAAAAGAATTTATTAATTGGGAAAGTATGTCCAGAAGTGGTTTCATGTACACTAGTAACAGTATGTGCAGGCATTGCTCCATATGTTACGACCAATGTCCAGACGCTTCTCTATGACGTTGCTCCTAAATTATGACAAATGTCCAGACGCCTCTCTATGACGTTGCTCCATGTTATGATCAATGTCCAGACGCTTCTCTATGACGTTGCATCTAAATTATGACCAATGTCCATGGGACGTTTCTCTATGACGTTGCCCATGTACATGTATGTTCAGGCGTAGCTGTTCCCCATGTATGGCCCTATATACAGTAGTAATTCCTTACTTCTCCTCACCCCATGGCCATATACGGTATGTACAGGTACATGTGTGAGCCGGATGTGATCCATATATAACAGAAATATTTTCCAAACAGAGTTCCTGAACACGTGTTTCGAGTATGTACATGTACTCGCCAACTTATTTTTATATGAAGCGAGGTCTTTTCATATATCCCCAAACATGGAACTCGCAATGTTTACGCAGTAATTGTCGATACCTTCTATTTTTGCCACCCGGTCGAGATCTTTTAAGAGACTTCCGACCCCCCGATCGCCAATCTGCGACTGTTATCGCGCAGAAAGCAAATGTTGGCGATCTTATTGCACGGCCTGTCATCGCCAATTTCTGCTCTAATTTGCGAAAGAAACGTTCAATTTTGTCTTTCCTTAAGTAACCCCTTTTCAGCGGCTCGGTGGCCTCGATGAGCAGCCCTTTGAGACGGGCGACACGTGTCTCGCTCCATTGCCAGAGACAACCAATGCCACTCCACATTTCGGGGACGCGATCTGACGAGTTATTTCCGAAGAAAAATTACCGATTGCTGCGGGATGACTTGGACGACAAAATGGCGGCTGGTAATGCCTAATTTATCCCATCCACGCTCTGCAGCCGGAGGAGGGGAAGCCATAAACGACTATGACTGCAAATATTTGGGCGACATCGTCTCAAATCGTAAATTTGCTCGCATTAATTTTGGGGGCTTTTTTCCTCGTTTGGGGCATTGAACTCCTTGTCAACAACCAATAACTCACGGACCCGCGGGCTCGAGATAAAGTTTGAAAAGTCTTGATTTTGCGCGAAGATTACCAACATTGTCGAAATGCACATTTTGCTATATTTGGAAAATTCCTTCGCGAGAATGGCCCCCTCCCGCGCCTAAAACTACACCTGCTTGCTTTGTCGAAATTTTTATTATACAGTAGAACCTCCGTAAGTTGACCACCCAAGGGCGGAAACAAAGTGGTCAACATATGGAGGTCCATCTCCAATAAATTAACGTGCATAGTGACCAACCGGTGTATGAAAATTTGGTCAACATACGGAGGCGGTCAACATATGGATGTGTTCAACTTAGGAGGTTCTACTGTAACTATTTGCCAGATCGAGATTTCTGTGTACGCGAGGGATCTTTTCAGCACTTCTGTAAAATTCCTATACAGCGACCATGGTAAAATTTAAAAGTAAAATTATCTAGGAATTTTTCCCCCCGAGCGTCAATGTTTTGCACACACACTCGTTTGAAATTAAATTAATTTACAAATGTACCCCAGTGATGTTTTGCGAATTATATCTTGGTTGCCAGGACGTTACTCATTACCCATTTCGCGCTCACGGCCTGCATGGTCAAAAACCGAACAACAAATCCTCCCTTAAAACCACCCACGCACGGTCCCGAGTTTAATATCATTTGAAATTACGCCGAATTAAAAATTTAATAACGACAATGAGATAAAAAAAAATTCACAATCCCTCCCACGACGCCATCGTTAAAGCGGATGGGGTCACGTTCTGAAAACTGCATCCCAATGAGCTCATCCTATAACCCGTTTAATTAAACTCGCTGCTGAACCTTTCTCGTTTTCGATTGCATTCAATGCCAGAGAAATTGGATTATCCTTTATTGTTGGCTCGTTAATGCGGCCATCGTTTATCGAAGTTGGCAGCAGCGCCGTTGCCGAAGGCCCGGGGGTCATTCATTAAGTCTTTGAAATCAAAAAACCATTGTTAGAAGGCCCGATAAAGAGCTCTCCGTGCCTTCCACGGTCACATTATCAAAATAGTCGACTCGATTGTCGTTAGGGGGACCCCCCTCGGCGCGCATTTCGAGCACCAAAAAACAGAAATAAACAACAACAATCAACAATAACAAAGCCGAAACTTCGGTCCAGGGACAAACACGATCTTTGGCATCGCTTCGGTCGTCGAGGGGAATCCTCTAATAACCGCCGGGTCCGACGGGGGTACCTCCGGGTTACCCGTGCGTACCTACCCCGAAGGGGTGCCTAAACTGTTCTTTTGAAATGGCCACTTGATAAATGACTGTCGTGATTGCCTTCCTCGCTCGTGGTTAATTACTTTCCAGCCTCCTACCGAGGCGCCCCCTTGGGCTTTTCTTATGAAAGATTCAAAGGCGATTTTCTGCGAGACCCCCCCTTTGCGCCAGGGGGGCCTCCGTAAAACTCCATAATAGGACCGGGATTTTTCCCCCCATCGTTTAATGCGAGTTTATATCACCGAATAAGGGTGGCCAGGTGAGCGAGCATGCAGGAAGATTTCCCTGGAAATAAGGGAGGTGAGTGACCATACAGGTCAAAAGTGGGCAACATGGGCATACATGGCAACTAGGCCCCTGAAACAGTCGGACTACAGCTTAATCTGAGTTCAATCCGCGCTTAATAGCAATGCAATCATAGGCGACAATCTCCAGAATTCATCCAGAATCCTTTGGGTTTTTTCCAAGATACCTTCCTAGTTTGAGAAAGATATCCTTGGATATTATCAATACAAAAGTTTGCTTCCAAATAACGACAAGTTAGGAAAGGTGAATTTTACGTTCACGTGTCGATTAAAAACGCAAAATCGACGAAAAAAGTAAACGGGGAACGGTTAGTGAACGGTGCAGCCCTGCATAAGTTACGAATTTAATCATCGAATAAGCACAGTTTTGTAATTAATCAGTGACCGAATGACATAATTGACTATCTTGTCGCCAATTCAAAACGATTAACAGGGTGGCCACAAAATTGTCCTGACTTTTTGCTGACTAAATTCTAAAATTCCCTGACCAAAACTTACTCGTTAATGCATATTATTTTTGTCATAATGAATATTAAAATAACAATTGCAATGAGAAGCTTTTCAAAACACTTGAATGATTTTGTTACGAGTCTAGCTGAAGAGGCTTGGGGCTGGAGCTGCTGACAGCCAGAGTGCAGGTATATCATTTTGCTTTTATTTTGGAAATTTTCCGTGACTTCCATGACCACTTTTTTTCCACCTGACTTTCCTGACCTGTGGCCGCCCTGATTAAACAAAACAACGTTGAAAATAAGCTCGCTTTAATTCATAGTTTCCAGAGGTCAATTTTAACGCCCATTAAATCCCGATTAAGCAGAAGTTTAATCCTTGAGGCAATTTGCACCATTTTTAGATTCATTTAATGGTCGAAGCTTCCATTTGTGAGGTCGGAACATCCAAGAAACAGCGAAGTTCCCCATGAACTCCATACATTTCATATTTTCCAGATAAGTGCATATTACGTTTTACGAAATTTACGACAAAATTGAGGGAAAAGAGATGGCGTTTTAGACGCCTTAAAAAAAATCAGCTTATCGCTAGAAAAAAAAAGGAAAAAACGAGTCGATATAATCAGCAGGTGCGTGAATTTTTTCGTGTTTTACGACCGGGACGACCGTAAAACTTACTCAAATTGGTTTATTCCAGACTCGAGACGCTGACACAAATGCACCCCAAAACCTAACTAAATAATCCGCGATAAAGCAAACGCGCTATACTGACTCCGGTGTTGTCTTTCAGTCACGAATCCAACAGCCTTACGTATCGCTGCATACCGTATTTACGAAAATATCAGAAAAAAAATAACAGTAAATGTTTTCTTTTGTCCCTCTTAAAGAACGCCGGCTTATTGATAGAAATTAATTCGGCGAATGGGGTTTAATATAATATATAAGGAAGAGGGATGGGTATAGGGGTGAACCCCAACCATAAGCCGCACGTGTTCGCTTTTAATGTGACTGCAGTTTTGATTTTCCATTAAAAATGAAATACACAGAAACATATTTAGCACATGTTAACCCAGTTTCACCCTCCTCTGCATATTCCCAGTCGCCATTAACCCCGTGCGCACCATCCGTAGCAGTTTTTACGGAAATAAAAAAATACACGTTCGCATGTGGCTTACAAATGTTGGAATTACGACTAATGACAGAACAACTGGTTCGGGCAAATTTGCTGCCAAACATCACCAGCCTTCCCCTTAAGGCGGCGGGGGCAACGACGTCACGCGAACTTCTGGGGGTAACACCGCGCAACGGCTGAATCCCCTGATCCGAGCATGATCAGAAGCCAATCATTTCTGGCGGGGTGGTTGATAAGAAATTGAAATGTTGAGTCGACTCAAAACTCTTAATCTAAGAAATAGGCATCACCCTAGCAAAATTGTAAGAAAGTATACACAGTATGTACCACTGCAGACAACTGCTTTTGAACTACATTTACATAAATCTCTAGATATGTTGAGTGAGCAACGTGAATGGTTCTTACCTCCTCGCTTCTCCTGTTTTTGAATCTGACCCATTCGTGCAATTGGGGCCTCCAGTACTCGATGATGTACTGTTCGACGTACTCTTGTCCTTGGCCATTTCCGAATCGCCCTTGAGTTTCCACGGCAGTGATCACGCGCAACTGTCTCAAGTTGACCTCTAGGTATTCCACCGAATCTTTGGTGATCAGATTTTTGGGGCACCAGGCACCACCGTTGACATCATGACGCGCCCTGTAAAACAGATGAAATCCTAAGGTTAATTTCACGAAGGCATTCTGGATATCGCACAGCTGAGAAAATTTACATATACATGTAAGCCTACATACTGTACATGTAACAATTTACAAAATTGGACAAAATGCTTAATGTACAGTATTCAAATTGAAATCACGTGTATAGAATTGGTTTTTAAACAAACTCATGACTATAGATGTTGCTAAACTATATTTAATGCGTTCCCATTTGCAGACGTGACTTTACGACTCCCAAAAGTGGCATTCGTAAAGCTTCTTAAAGCTTTGTCCGAGAACTCCTATTAATGCAAATGATACTACATGTACATTAATTTTAAAAATAACCAGAAATTACCGTTAAACGATAAGTATACACAGTAATTTAATTGTTGAAAATTATACACTGAAGAGCTTGGGGAATTCACCATGAACATCTCAGGAAAATATCCAAAAAACAGCAACATGGAGAACTAAGAAGTATTTTTTGGACTAATGTGAAGAAACTAAATACAGTAGTAACAATTTTGAAGGGGGAAACAATATTAGTATACATGTAAATCTGCAATGCAGTATGATATCATGTAGGCCTACATTTTACAATATACCGTACATGTACTGTAGCCTACATGTAATAGAAGATTTTAAAAGTTCGCAAACTAAAGAATGCATGGTTACTCTCCAGGTACATGTATCCCGAGTGTATAACGCTCATTTTGCATTTTACAGTCTTAAGTAATTTCCGGGTTATTGCAGTTGTCAGCAGCAATTTGCGGTCAGCTTAACCGGAAACGTCGTCTTCGCAGACGACCTTTAGAAAGGCATTTTTTCTTCTACCCCTTGGGCACTCGAACGAACGTCGTCGGTGCATTTAAAACAATGAGAAAAGGAGAGGAAAAGCCTTAATGGTGGCCCTAAACGAGCGTTTTAAGCGCATTTTCAGCCAAAAACCGCGAAATCCGCCATTAACCGGCGCGAACACGACTTCGCATTGTCCGTTTTAATAAACGCAAAGCGGCTATTATACGATTAAATCCGGCGCTTGTTAACGCGGGTTAATGGTTTGTGAGAACGCGACAAAGCGGAAAAATGGGAAAACAAAACGACGAAAATTCAGAGCATTTCCACGGCGCTTAATTCACCCGAAAATGCGCCCGTTCGGCTCAATTATGGTCGTGCAGTGCGGAGGAGACAAATTTCGTCTTTCATTTCTTTTTCCGAAAATTTATGAGGCGACCCCCCCACATTCCTGGGTTTTAATTACGACAAATGGGGAAAATCTCGACGTTTGGAGAGGAATCAAACTTGACCTCCGAACCCTGCAGAGGTTGAAACGCAATGGCAACATTTCGAAAACGCCATCCTTCAAACAGAATTCCGATCATTTCAAAAATTACATGAAACACAGCATACTTTCACAAGCTGTAATGATATTGTACGTGTATACAGTTTATAGGACACGTAGTCTCGAATGTGGATTATACTGTTAACGTGTAAAGGTCAATATTATATATGCAACACTAACGACTTTTTTATTCAATAATGTTGACAAAACAACCGAGGCAGAAGCCCCAGCTTTCCGGTCGATAAAATCCCCCTACCCTCAAGAAGAGATAACATTTAACACATGTTTTAAACATGTAATTATAAAAACAAGATATAATCGACGAGTTGAACTTTTTTGTGTCACAAAGAAAAGGTCTGGAAATTCTTTCACTGGGAAAAAAAAATCATGATAAGAGAATTTTTACAATGCAACAAATCCAAAAGATGCGATACGTGATCATCTTTGTACTACTCAATTTTTAAGTAAATTTAAAAACCAACTTCCCAAAGTTAACAACAAGGGTGAAGCAATTAGTGTTATACTGAATGTACAATTACATGTACCTCAAAATGTTTAAAAATGACTTGGAATGATTTAGTAGCCCCACGTCACAGCATACGAAAGCCCCTCATTCATTTGTCGTCCAATTACAAATCAATGACGAGCAATATTGCTATTAAAATTCAAGCGTTTTTCAAGACTTTTCACTCCAGTATCTTTAAAAGTAAGACGTTATCCCTGCGCTTAAGACATTAAGCTGCCGAAGGGATTAGAGGGGAAGGACTTACCGGTGAGAAATGACTAGGGAAAAAATCGAGCGAACATGCAACAATTTGTCAAAAAGAATGACGATCAATTTTTCTCCAAATCAAAAAAAGCGTCCTCCAACAGCTATTTTTCGCCTATAATGTATACAGTACATGTGCATTCATTGCCAAAAAATGGATGTAATCTACATGTACTTAATGGATACCGATATACAAAAATTAACCAAAACCAAATAACGTATACTGTAAAAATCCAGCTACAGTGTATACTGCAGATTACATTTCTCACAAGAAAAATAATAACTAATCCTCTTGCCCACTCATATTAAATTACAAAATCGTATGGAAGAAACACGCGTGTTTTGTAGAGCTCAAACATTTATTGAAAATCAGAAAAGGGATTGCTAAAAGCAGTAGGCACAGTATTAGATTGAGCACCAACTCGTCAAAATAATAGGGGTACTGTACTTAGTCATAATCTTTGCGAATCACGCTTTAGCGGTCATCCAGCTGGCCCAATTTTCCAACACACTTTGGTCAGTACAGTATGTTATAATTAAGGCAAAATATGGTTCAGGGAAGTACACTAGCCACTGGTACAATACGTGTTCTTCCGGAATGCAATGTCTGTAATCTTACTGTTTACAGTAATTAGCCTCGTGGGTCTCGTTAACATTTTCATTTCGTCAGAAAAACGGCGTGCGAGTAACCATTGTTATGGCGTTGCAAACTGCGTAGAAAATTACCGAAATGAGTTATTCGTCAAAAGCCGAGAAATACGGCGAAGAAAAAGTCGAAACAGGAAGCCGTTTTCACCCCGCTTCCGGCATTAAACTACCGCCAGGGGGAGCTGGGCTCGTATGGCCCTCCAGGGGCCTCCCTTCACCTTTTCTTAACGACTTTTCCCCTCCCCCGCTTTCGTTTTGACACCTTTTCCTCCCTAGTTCTGGTGCGCGGCGAGAGGGCGCTGCAGTTGCCGCAACTTATTTTTATAGCCATCCAATCGATATAAAATACTAACATGTCCATTTAAATCCATATACATTGCACTTCTCGACTGATGGATCGATGATTCAATTCCCCCCTTCACTTCAGCTTGCTGCGTTTCCGATATACTTTACACTGGTGAGAAATGACCTGTGCAGTTTTAACACGCAACGAGATGCAGTACCTATTTTTTACCCCCATAAAAACAGTTTATGCTAAACTTTTTTTTTTCGTTTCGTTTGACATCAGAAGCAATTTCGTCAAGGAAAGCGCGTCGACTGGTTATACAGCCACATTGGTTGCTATGAACCAATGTGGCTGTGAAGACGTGAATAAGAAAAGCTAAGCTGAAATGTTAACAATAAGATAAAAGTATCATTGATCATAAAATCGACCGTGTATCAAAGCTTCGAAATATTGGTTTCAATGACATCATGGCTGTGGCAGTTGTTGTCAAATAACTCGTGACAAAGTGATGAGGTTGCCTGATTGAACATCTAATTTACTTCTATATTGCGCACGCGTGATTAAAATGTGAAGGTGGTGGAAAGACTTCAGCATACTGCATACATGTACTAGTCATTCCGTGAATCATTGAAAAAGTGGTCTTGCTTATTCATTTACTATAATAAAACATTATTCGTTTTGGTCTTGTATACACGTGTAGATTAGCTATTCAATTACTTTCTCCATAAAGTTAGTTATAAAAATATTTAATTTAAGAAACCAAGATAAAATGACATTTCACTTGAATTTTTTACCACAAATACGTCTTAATCGTTTCAGAGATTTTCATATACAGTACATGTACTAGTACATTGTTTTACCTGCCCCTACACATTCTCAGAGCGTTAGCTGGAAGTACATGTAAGATCAATTGTGATCAAAAAACATTTCTGGCTTCAAAATCCCATTCACTCGCATTGCGCATCCACGCTTAAACAGTGAAGCCATACTAGTAGATAACACTTCTGAACTTGATTATTGCATGTACTGTACCGTACATGTAATTATCGCGGTTTCTCTCCAAGATACTGTAGTTCCCTGGCATCGCCCCTAAGCAACGCATAGTCATAAGGGGTTTAAATTCCCAAACCGCCGAATTCCGCCATTTTTTTCCGACGGTGGCGGTGGCACGCATGGCTGCCACCGCGTTTCAACTCGGAATTTTTTGAATCTTAAGCCCATTTGTCTTCGTCTGATCAAAACTTTAGATCTGAGCAGCTGCGCCTCGTAAATTGACTGATACGCTGCTCGTCGCTTCGCCATAGCACCACTCTTCCCCCTACATCCGTCCAAAACGCCCACATCCGGGTCGCAGCGCCCCCTGTTTTAGGTTTTCCCCCTATAAATTTGAATTAGACGCTAAATGGCTCGATCACAAACTACAAACGAGACACATTCCTCGAATAAAATATGACTTTGTTTTTCGGCACTAGGGGACGCTGCTGTCGCCAGTTGTCCCGCCAATTTGTCAACATCAAAATGGGGACAGGGACAGCTTAAATTCCTTAGCAGAGTGGTCCAAAGTATCAAAATACGCTTTTTTCAGACCGAAATTCTTGCTAAACCTCGTTTTCAGCAGAAATGGGGCAGGATTTTCGGAAGATTTGCGCGCGCAACTTTAAAAACTGCGAAGGAAAACAGAATTCCGCACATGCCTTTAAATGTGCATTTAGTTTTCTGCAAAACGAAGCATTTGAGCATCACGAGTTAAGTGAATGTACATGTAAACCCATTGGTGTTAAATTTAGCAAATGCTCCTGCTTCCGCGCAAAATAGGTTTCATTTTAACCCACAGATGGCGCTACGTGACGTGCTATAGAAGACTATACTGTACATGTACAATACAGTTGAAGCGCCATCTAAGCTTATTATAATATCCAGGTTTTGATTGTTTAACATCGAAAGCAAATGCTTAGGTATTATTTTAAAAATATTAACCCTATACGCTGTTATAAGCTATTATTTTACGTTGGACAGTTTTGAAGCAAATGCTCAGATGAATTACTGTACATGCAAAACAAAATTGGAAACGTTTTGCGTTTAGAAGGAAAGGGTAAGGCCATAACAAACCTGGTTTTCCAGTCTCAGGCGACCGGTCCTTTCCTGCTGTTCCCAGGAAAAGCTTTTCCCTGCTTTTTTTCCAGCGGTGTTGGCCACACCGCCGATTGTGATCCGTGTGCCACTCTGCGTCTTACAAGCCTGCTTTCCGATGCAAGCTCCGATGCAAGCTCAGCCTGCTTCGGCTAGGCTTTATACCTGTTTGCCCTTATTTAAACGCATACCGTAATTCTTATTCTGGTTATTGGCGCTATAGTCGTATACCGGTTGTTTCCAGTCGCCTGAGACTGGAAAACCCAATGCCCGAAATGTTCCCAGGAACACGTGTAACGTAGCATTGAACAGTATACAGTATAATGTGCATGTACTGTATAAGTTGAGAAACGAGAGGATTTTTTGCATCAACCTGCAGTTGAGAGCATCGCCTCGTCGAATAGTGAAGCAAATGTTTCGGCTTTCAAGGTTTTTCCGGCTTTATTTCTTATTTATACTACACGCATTTTTACTTTATTTTGAAAAATTATTACATTTTACTACCCGAAATGCATTTGGTGGAGTGCCTGAGCCCCAGCTGTTCGTTCATTTCCTTCCCTAAATATCTCTCTAGTCCCTTGTCTCTGCGATTTTCTTTTAAAGTATTCCCATCTGCTGCACACTCCGTGAGCGTATGTCGATAGAGCCCAAAATGTTATTAATCATTTTTCCTATTAAATGCGCATTTAAGGGGGAACCAGACGCCATCTTTACATGAGAGAAATCTTCGAAACACAAATATGAGATACAAGTAACGGGCAGATCTCTATGAAAAAGTGTTTATTATTCGTATTATTATCTGTTCAGATAATCCGGAAATCTTTGGAATGTGATAGCCATGGTGAAGGTTTCACAAAGAAGTTAATTACCAATGCTTTTCCCAAATCTTCCCATTTGCCCGGGCACGGGATCGGCAACATTAGGAAAATCAATCACAGTACGTGACCGGGAAAGTACCTATAACCTAAACAAATGTGTACTGTTTTCTTAATAAAATATTATTCTGTATGGATTCGCTTCTGAGGAAGGCGATTGAATGAACGTCGAAACGTAGAGCAAATGAAATAAACTAATGGTTGCTGATTTTTCTTCTTATGACACCAACCACTTGAGGATGGAGAGAGGCTCGCATGAAAAGTTATCTATAATATTTTTCTTCAATGACAGTATTGAAGAAATAGTCTCGACACTAATGTAGGTTGACGGTAATGATCTGTTCAGGCATTTGTTTCAAGCAAGGGAAGCTCACAAATTCAGTGATGACAGAAAACGTCTCTTCTGCAAGAAATTTCATGCACTAATTCCCCGTGTATACCGATGCTTTTATTAACAACTTATAACGCATTTTTCAGCTGGCAAAAGCATAGCTCTACAACCCGTGACAACCCCCACCTCTGACTCTGAGGAATATGTCTTTGCCGAGATGTTGAACATTTTGTGGGGGGTTATTGCATATTACACCCATCCCTCCAGCATGCCTTTACAAGAAAGGCCCCAACGTGATACGCCACAACGCGCTTTCCCGTGATTAATTAGATATTCCAACGCCATTGTTACTTGGCAGCGCCACCTACCCCCTCCTTTTCCTTTTGTATACTGCGCCTCGCGTGATGAATGAGCTGCCATCTTCCCATCTTTTTTCCCGGCGTTAATTCGCGACCTAATAAGATGCTCGCGCACCTGTCACGGCAGCCATCTTGTTTTTTTTCCGCCAAACTGCATCATTAGCCGCCATCTTGGAGCGGCATCCATCTTCTTTGGATTCGTTTTGACAGCAGGCTCATGTGTCTCTCGTGAAAGACCATAGACTTTAACGCAGGGAATGGTGGCAGCGCCATCTGCATTAAGCGCCGTAATCCGAAGCAGAATCATCATTTGTCCACAGATGGCGTAGCGTGCTTTCCAAAGCCTGTGTGACACACCATACACAGTAGCTTACTATATGTACTGTTACGATAATGATTTTTAGTAAATTCAACGTTGGAGATAAAGGGCAAACGTCCCCCTTAAACTTCCAATATAACCCCACTTCTGTGTGTGTTATATTGTATAAATGTACATATATATATATTTTTTGCGGAATTTTACGGTGCACATTTTCCGGTTAGATCTCATTTCCAATATTTTCCGGATCGTGAAAACGTTGTTTGAATAGAATATCAACAAAATCAACTTTTTTTTTCTTGGCCTATTTCTGTGTATATATACCTGAGGTAAAACGAAATGATTGTCTTTTTTTGCATTTTCTTCAGTCTACATTTCCTTTTGCGAAATTGGATTCAGGTAGACTCATGAATAAAATAGCAGAAAATAAGGGGGGATGGAAATGCGGATATGACTAATGCATACACGAAATCCAATTTTGTTTTGTTTTCCGAACAGTATTACGCTCGGGGTATCATTAAAATTTTGGATGTACTTGATTATTGTTTCAAGCCTCCTTTAGAAGGTTTTCTTTTAGAAGAAATCGAGCCTGAGGCAAATCTCGGTTTTAATTGAATTAAGTTAACCAACGTTTTTGCGTATGAATTATTGAAAAACGAAACAAAACTTGCATTTATGACACTTTTTGCATGTTGAAGATGAGCTTGCACTAAAGTTATACGATTCATTTTAGTCAAAAATGACGTGTCACAGACCTTATGTATCTACATTATAAGTACACTGTATGACTGAAGTTGTATTCATGTGATATTGCACCACGCAGCAAATTAATCAATTTATGTTTCGAAATTTATCAATTTTTTCTCAAAGTTTCCCAATTTATGTTTGAAAATTCGTCCATTTATTTCGAAACTGTTCGTTCTTTTAAAAATTAAAGAAATTTACATGCAGTATTGTTGGCCTATTAAAATTCCTTAAACTTTCCTGACTTTTCCAGGTTTTAAAACAATTTCCCCGACCAAATGAAAAATTTGACAATTTAGTATTCGGAAAATGATAAAATTTTGTACTCGGGAAACGTTACAATTTTGTACTCGGAAAATGGGCTCTGAGCTAACCGTGTAGAAGCACTAATTTTGGAAAGCAACAACATGACTACGTTCAAGTTCCCTGACTTTTTCAAAACAGGCCATTCTTCCCTGACTTTGCCAGGTTTTCCAGGTAGAACAAAATAGATTCATCCTGTTTTACCGCGTGTCAATCTTAGTTTCTATATAAAGCTAGGATTACACCAAGGAAATTAAGGCTGAGGCTTTGTCTCTGAAACTAAAAACTCCCAATTCGGAAAGCCCGTTCGGAAACTTTCCTTCCAGTTTTGTAAATAAAGTTTCAGTTTAAGATTTGTTAGTGTTCCCATCTTAAATTTAATCATGCAATTTTGCTTGGAAATGCTACAAGTTTTGCTTGAAAATGCGTTTAAGTTTTTGTCTGAATCTCATGTTACGAAAACTTGATACAGTTCATAGAGTATCTTTCCTTGGCAAGATTTGAAAGGAAAAAATTGTAATAAATGAATGAATGAATAAATAAATAAATGAACATTGAGCAAACGCTGGGTTTAACTGTTAATAAAAATGCGTTTTCCTAGACGAATAAATGCCTCGTGTATTTCATCCATCCATCCATCTAAAGTAGTTTCGAAGGCTATTGTCGAATTGCAGAACTCTCAATTTCGTTTTCAACCATGCATTTAAGAAAAAAAAAATCAAACGATTCGACAAAAGATTCCATTACAGTATCTGTTAAACCTAACCTAGAGTCACGTTCGCAAAATACACGTACACGTAGGTCTAGCGGCTAATTTGCATATTTAGGACATTCAAGGAACAGGGCATTTGATTGGGGGTATAGATATTCAGTTTGACTGAATTGAACGTTAATCGTCGCAGTCTTCATCATTGCGCATTGAATTCGACGACTGCATTCGCGCGAAACCCATCATTAGATGAACCCATGAGTCACGGGTTTTAAAAGGGAGAGAAAATGACCCAACACAAGGCGAGGGGGGTCCCGTGAAGGAATGTCCCCCTCACCCGAGTAACCTCCTCGCATTCATTTCCACATAGCCATGCATTATTTATTTAAATGGCTACTTGACACCGCGCTATCTGCGCCATTACGTTTGTATTCGTCATCCGTTATTACCGGGTTCATTACCCAAAAGGTCACCGTTGGCACCCCGGTGACGTCATCCTCGCCTTTATCTCCGATTCGAGACTTAATTAAACGGCGTTTCACGCGCCGACATCGGGAACGACCGAGATTACAACTTCCGATTGAATCGGTTAACAACTGCGGGATAAGGTGCTTAAGTGCCCAAGGGGTTCGTTCGGAGAATTAAATGCCTCGTTTAGGATTCGAAGTGGTGACGTCACGCTCGGGCAACTCCATGGCAACCATGCTTGTACGAGATGTTCCAATTCAAAAAAGGTGCCTTTTAACTGAGTGACAGCTCAACGTAACCTCATTGAATATGCAGTAATATTAAGGCACGAATAATGCCATAATGTCACAATCCTGGTAGGGTACATGTAGCTGTTAGAACTGCAACGAATCACGCGAGACGTTGAGTAACACCATGGCAACCACCCAAGAACGAAGGTCGTGCATGATCAAAAGGCGAATCAGAGAAAACTTATGAATTATCGGAGAAAATGTATTGTTGACAGATCACAGAGATGCCCTAATACATTCTGCAACCATGCACTCGGACTGAATGATACATAATTGACAAATAACTTGATCCCTGTTTGGCAAGCATGGACAAGGTGGTGTTAATGGCTGAACCGTCTCCGAATTGAAAGCAACAAAAAGGGCAATGGATTCAGGTGATGGAAAGATGGAACAAAACTTTTTATCGAACATATTTTTCAGTTAAAAAAGGTTGGTTGGTGGGTGGGTATAAGGGCATAGTGCCTGTAAAGTTAAAAAAAAAGACTATACCTGGCATTGTGAGCTCCAACGCTGCTGTTGTCGAACGTGGAGCTGGCGGTGATGTCCTCGTTTTTAATGGCGCCAGATTCCATGCCAAGGGCAGATTTGCATTGAGCTGCAAGAAGAAAGAACGAAGAAAAACGTTTAGTTTTGAGAAAGTAAAAAGTAACAATATGACGAATTCGCGTTTCACGACTCAGAAACAGCTGGACTTGGACAGTGAACAGTAGGCTAATTCATAGGTGCATGCAACCGCGATTAAAGAATGGACCTGATGCAATTGCATCAGAGCCGATCTATCGAGTGAATATTTAATCGACTCAACGTGCTGCCGCGAGGTAATTTTCGCCAATAGATTGTTATGAAATTTGCATTATGTGCATTATCGAATGAACAACTGTCATACAACGAAGCTCAAACTCAACGTGTTCGCAGCAAAACACCGATCCTAACTAAACAGCGGCCAATGGATTAACGGATCCTAACCAGGACATGCAGGACGCCTCTATAAACTCTTTCCATTAAGATTTCAGGCTCCGTCGCTTCGTCCAGATGATAATTCATCATTTCTTTGCCTCCTTTATTCCGTATCAATCGCTTCTCGTCTTATATCCCCTCCATCCATCATTCGGCTGATCTCCGAACGCCTCCAGCAGCGCCCCCTCCATTGGGCATCCCAAGATGGCGACCAAAGATTTCCAGCAAATGAATATTTACGATCGAGTCCGTCCGAAGGATCACAGCTTAAGCGTTCCTTTAAGTTACCCCGGCGCGATGGATTTCATCAATATTTCGCCCATTATTTCTCGCGAATTGTGCCAACGGGATTTATGCGCGCCTGAAGATAAAACTGCCGAAAAGAAATATTTCGCGCCGCGGGCGTCGCCATATACGAGAGGAGATTTAAACCTTTCGTTTACAATTTCAGATTTTGCTTTTATCCCCACGGCAAATCGATGAACGGCTTAAAAAAATACGTCTTTTGGGGCACCGGACGCCACCTAGGGACCCAATCGCAAGTTTAAGAATCGTCATTTTTATGGCAATATTTCTTTATTGCCATAAAAATGGCGGCAAATCAATGTAGAAATACTGAGCTGACCAGTCCATGCACCAACGTCGAACCGGTATAGTCAATTCTGTTAAAAGTCATATCCTGTTCAATTTTACATTACATTCGTATTTGAAGAGAAGTCACATTCTGCTGTGAGGTCGTTTATGAACATTCTTCGTTACATTGCAGTAGATGCTAAAACTGATGGCACACTTATTTCAAGCCGATGTTACATCTTGCTCAAAACGATATCAAATCTGTTGCTGCATGCAGTTACAATGATGTGACATCCTGTTCAAACAGATTTCACGTACGTCAAATTAAGTAAAAATTGCTGTGCCATCTATCGGCGACATCGCTGAACTTCACCGGAGTAATCTCGATGAGACAATTTTCGTAACATAAGTCGTTCCCCTACACCCTCTTAAGCCAGAAATCGATGCCCCCTTAAAAACCCCTGACATTGGTAGGTAAAAAGATTTCCCTTTCGTAATAAGTTAAGCCGATAAACATCCCGATGCTGCAGCTCGGCGCGCCCTCTACGCCTATCTCGCAACCACCATTTGGTTAGCAGCGCATGCGATATTCATGGCACCACGACCCCTCGCGACCCACCCTCACCCGGCATCGCTACTTAAAAGCTCCTTTTCGGTTATAAATTCAATATTTTCATGTAAAACCCCGAAAACGATCAATAATCTGGATGTAACCGATGTGCGATGCGACCGTATACGTATAGGACTGACGCGCATCCTATTAGCACCCGGTCTAAGAGCGCTCCCCCTTAGCGACCCCGGGGGCCCCCCATTGGAAAATGCAGCGCTTTTTGGCGATGCGCCATCTAGTTGCCATTAAGGGAAACCAAAAATTGCGTTGAGATACGAAAACGTTTTTTTCATATGTCCTCGCCGATTTCGAGAGAAACCTACTGCATTTTTGTTTTATTTGTGTGAAATGTCGTGTTTTTAATATACAGAGGCACTTTTGTTTATAAACCTTGCTTACTGTACTTCTGAAGCCTGTTAATTTTTTTAATGCTCCTTGACATACTGTATACTTGACCCCCCTGAATTTCCGAATTTGTAGTCTATTCGGACAATTTGGAAAAGTTTTGCAAATTTGTACTCTGAAAAGTTTAAGAATTTTGCCAATTTCTCCTCATAATCTGTTGTAAATTTTGCAAATTTCTTCTCGGAGTCTGTTGAAAATTTCACAACTCTGTACTCGAAAACAGTTGAAAATGCTGAAGATTTGTACTTAAGAAAACGTTGGAAGTTTATGCTCGAGAAAAGGGAAAATTTTGCAAATTTGAACAGGGAAAATTTGATAGTTTGCAAATGGACAATCAGCTTTTAAGTTCTCTAAATTTTCCAGAACTGGGGTACCATGTTTACTGACTTATGCAATTTATAACCCACCTATGCGATATTCCGCTCAATTTCCATTTTAATTTGGAAACTAATTTTATTTGGCGTTTTTTTATCAAGTGGACGTCTGAGTTGGTCATTCCCTCCCCCCCTGTCCACTTTGTGTCCGTGACTCAACCTATCCCCCTACCGCCTACATGAGGACGTCCTTTTTGAATGGCCCCTAACCTTTACTGAATTTTTGAAACCAATAAGTGTGTTGATTTTGCACGCGTGACTTACGGTGGTCATCGGCTCTATCCAAGCAATGATCAATATATAATCATCGAAAAAGTAGTTTTTCCTCAACTATAAAATACATATGAATATAACTGTATGCCGCACAAGTTTTGTTTTGTAAACACAAATCAAATATTGGTACTTAAGTGTTATGCGTGACTAGGTGAAGCGCCACCATGCGGCGACAATGAGAATTGAATCATTTTACAACCATCCTACAAGCAATCAAAGACCAGTGGCCGCCTTAATTTTTTTTGTAATGTTCGAATTAGACATTTAGAATGTTGCATTGCTGTTCGCATGTTTAAATTTTATATCACATGTTTATAGTTTACACTATATATATAGATTAAACTTAAGATTATAGATTAAACTCTAATTTCCATTCTCAAAACAACTCATTGTCGCCGCATGGTGGCGCTTCACCTAGTCAAGCATAACACGTAAGTACCCAAATCTTTTTGGAATCTTACTAATTACTTTACCAATGTGGTAGATTTGCATGTATATTGATATTTGATACTTTCTTCATCAATTTTTGCTACCAAAATTCACGTAGATGCGGCAATAACGCTCCACCAAAGCTCTTTGTAGTGGTCAACGCTAAGTGCACGCTAAGCACGGTTATTCGAGACCAAATTTTTTTACACAAACGTTGCCCGAACCTGTGATGTCATGTTTTTAATTCACTTATCCAGCCAGTCTATTATGGCACGCTGGTTCACATTTAAATTTGATTACTCAGGTCGGTTCCTCCTCCTTGGCCACCCCCTAAAATACAAGATGGCTGTTTGATGCCATCTAATGCACTCTGATTTAATGGTATAACAATGCAAGAGGACCATGCCTGCCCCTGTGCGAAAGAATTCCCCCTTAAAACCCCCTAATAACCATCCTTCCATCGCGAAATTGCACTCAGCCTGCATTTCCCACCGGCATTTATTATATATTTTTTGTCTCCCTTCTCTAACTCTCCTGTATTTCATCGTGAAATTGTATCTCATAATTGATAATCATTATTCAATCGCCCTATTGTTTACCGTAATGTGACACGAACAATTTACGACGATGTCTGACGAGACGAGACGAAACGAGATCAGACATCTTTGGATGTACAGACCAATGAATACTTAACAAGATATGTTTTCACGTACCAGAAATGGTGCTGGAAAATGGTATTAGATGAAGAGAAAATTTGCCAAACAGACATTTTGTTTAAATGGACAAAAAGACAACTAACTACACTGTATGTATAGTTTTGCATGCAAAGCATTAACACAAAAACTAATATTATAGATGAAAAAATGCTTATCAGGACGTTATACACGAGTCAATTTCCCATATTTCTGGAAATTTTAGGCTTGTTCGAAAAGTCAAGTTTTATTGGATGCAAATTATGAGAAATCACACGTTCTAATTTTTAAATTTTTAAAACAAAAACAAGGACACGGCAGTACATGTATTTTGCAACATGAAAAATACATTAGGGATATTAAAGTTTAACAATATACTGCTGCTGCAAAACGGCAGCAGCTGAGAAACACAGAAAAAAATGATACAAAAATAAAAGAAAATTGAAACAATCGAATCAAAAAAATCTCAACACTATCATCCAAATACACGATATAATGCTCATGTTAAAAGTGAGTGCCATCTTTCATGGGTCAGTTGCAACAAACTGCGATCACACGCAGTATACTAAAGGAAATTCAACAAGAAAAAATTCAAATTCTATATAACATAAAAATATCATAAAAAGAGATAAAAAATCACCATGAAAAAATGTGCAAGCAGCGACAATAGCTGCACTGTTTCTCGATAGCATTTTATGAGTTATTTTTGACTTTTATATTTTGCAACCAATCTGAAAGCAATATCAATGAGCATCATATAGCGAGCGGTCAGCGCGAAAACAACTCGTAACTACGTCTGTTAGGGTCGTTTCCTCCCTTAATACGCATGAACAATGCGTTTTTTATGTGTTTCACAGAGGAACATCCTTCGTGAACTCCATCGAGTCGTAATATTATTGCTGTATTGCACAATAGGCGACGTTTCCTACATTATTTCGGTCGCCATGGCAACGAGCATAAACAAAAGGCGCGCTTGGGCACTCATTCTGCATTATGCATTTCATAAACAACGCAGGTAAACGAATCAAAAAGGGGGAAAAAACATCTCCTTTGTATGTCGAAAATTAAGATTATAGGAATTTTGAAGCTTTCATTTTATTTTCGGCAATCGAATTGGAACGAACACTGCCCACTTGACCAACGAGATATCCGGTTTTATGTCATAGTGTAACAATGGAGAAGAACAGATAACGCATGGGAAAACGACACAACGGAACAAAAGTTAAGTGAGTGATTCAAGAAATAAGCCTATTAAACAGCGCACATCCCCGGCAATTTGACATGCGAATTTCTAGAATAAAAAAGAGGTCATTTAAGAAAGGTTAGGGCTGAAATGCATGACATTATATGCCTCCTTACTCCCTACATGAAGACGTCCTTTTTTGAATTGCCCCTATACACACCCAGCCACATACCTACAGCTCTTCTTTATAAATATACATGTATATAGATAAGAAACTTGTAGAACATTTCGCTTAAAACAGCAATTTTTTTTGTTTAATTAAGTGTACATGAACGCTGGTTAAGGTAACATTTCTGGGGAAAAACGGTAAATTCATGAAAATTGTAAATCTTGTTTTATATACATGTTTAATACATGTAAATGCTGTATATTCTGGAAATTACTTTCAAATTCACAGTATAGGCTATGTATAGCATATCTATAGGGTATCGTATAATATGCTACAGTAATTGGTATTTTTTTTTCTTATTTCACATTCCATGGGGACTTTGCTCGTTATTTTAATTTCACAAACCTTCGAGTAAACAATACATGATGGTCTTCCTCATTATAAACGTATAAGTAATTAAAGGCGTGGGTGGCCCTCCATTAAATGGCTTGCTCGTTTTTCTCAGAAGGCCAACTTTGTTGAACGAGCTTAATAACGGACCTTTCCTCTAATTAACCTTAACTATTACACCAACCTTAATTACACCCTACTTCGTCCCACCCAGCAAGAAACCAGTACGAATTAATAAACGCTGCATTAGCTCGAGCAAATAGAATTAGCCAAAGCAAACTTAACTATAGGGTGGTCTCCCATCCCCTATAAGAACTGCCTAGCTTATTCCGCTGCTGCTATAATCTCAAGTAGTTTCCGGATCGTTTACGAATCCATGGCGCATTTCATTTACATGTATAGTTTAGGAACATGTCAGAAGGTGCGAGCACACTGTACACAAGCGTAGGATTTAGAAAGAGATATAGAGGAAAATGATGACAGCAAGATAGGAAAAATAAGAGCCGTGTTGCATTGTGGGAAGGTATCGAATCACTCCGGGCACTTTCAACTAATATATTATTAATATCGAAAGAGAAAACACGCGTGCTGAAATCCAAAGCAGGCAAAAAGCTCGTTGAATAAATAAAATTTCGCATTTTTGGAGAAAGTCGGACAGGCGTTGGTTAAAGCCAAAGGTTTATGACTCAAAACTGACCAGTAGGTCCACCTGGTGACCGTTCTGTTTGCGCAAGCATCCACTACCACAGCTATCGAAATGCTTGGACACGGAAATTACCCAATTCGAAGTTCTGAAGTGTGATTGGAAGAAAATAAATATGATCGGCTATCTGATTTTTTTTCATATAAAACATAGAACTAATCGTAGTTTGCTAAAAATTCAAAAGAAAGCACACAGCATTCGTGTAACTAAATTCACAACGAAAGCATCAACGCCATCTGCTGATTGGAACACAAATCACTCAAACTTGAACGTTCACTGCATGCAGATTTGATTGCAACAGATGGCGCTGCGTTGCTGCTTAAGACGTAAACATTTGTTACGCGATTGCTGTGCTTTCTATGGATTACAATGTAGCCTACTCAGTAAAGTACGAATAGCGAAATTACGATTATGCTAAAAATCAGAAAGATACACGTAATCATCCAATCTTATCCAAAACTTGTCACGCGATTAGCATTACGTCAGTGACACGATGATTTTCCTCTGGAAATATGCGGTTTCAGATTAACCCGTATTAATCCGGATGAAATTTCTTCGTTTTTGGTTTTGAGAATATTATTAGAACCTAGACTAAACATCCTGTTGAATATACCCTTTTCGTTTCGTTGGCAGCCCACTCGTGAGAGTGTCGATTTTTTGTCAATTTGATAAACTTTGATAAGATGTTTTTCCCATGTGTTTTTACAAGGACCCAAAGCGGTTTTTCGTCTCATTTAATAGCTGCTTAACAAATTAAATTATGCATCCCTTATCTAAATCTATAAAAAAAATTATTACAGTTCTACGCTCAGTGTACGATGACGAGTCGATGAGCTTACTTTTTGCCTTATTTTTCATACGCTATTTGATGAACTTTTCACTCATCACTCAACTAAGTGTTTTTTTGTTATTTTCTCACTTAAGTATTCGTGGGAGTGTTTTTCTGAGCTTTCCATTGCCAGTTTGTTTTGAGGGATTTACCCTGATGATGGCCTGAACATATGAATTCCGTTAACGATTTTTTTCCGTAAACTTTTTTACAAAAAACAGAAGTTTCTTTACAATTCAACTTGTTTCAAATGAAAAAATCTCTCTAAAACAAAATATATACATGTAATTTAAATAGGACTAACTCCCTAGAGTACGTTCGTGATACATGTATAATGTTTAATAAATATATTTGGCACGGTCATAGCTTTCCCTTTGTCTCATTTTGTGGATTAAGGGTCATCGGAAGTCTATCTTGTACTTCGTTGAACTTAGCCATGAAACAAGCACGAATATTCGGGAGCAATATTAAGCACAAACCCGTTCTTAAGTTGGTCACCCTCACACCTTGCATCCAAACTTTGTCATTAGCGCAAATGTGTAGGAGGGTAACAATTAAGGTGACCATTTTTCTTGCTTCGAAGGGCCTTGCGTGAGGCGCTAATCTAAGGAGTCTTCCTTCGAAAGCAACTCCGCTGTAAGTAAGCGCAATAAGCTGCCCAGTTTACGATGATTTATCCCTGAGAAATGCGGATCCTTCAAACAGATGGCGCTCGTTAAACGCCATCCATCAACCACCGATAGATAAAAGAAAGGGGGAGCATTTGCTCGAAAAGACGACAAAATGAACCCTGGAAAGAATAGAGAAAAAGTAGACACTTTCTGAAAAAATGGCGGATGAAAGGAGGTAGGTGAGCAAACGTTGTCTCGGAGAAATTTCCCCGGATAAAAAAGCAAGGGGTGGGAAGAAAACACTCGAGAAAGAGCGGCTTTTAACCTGGAAACAATGCACGAAGTGTCGTTGTTGTGAGAGGAGAAGGGGGTTATTAGGAGGCCATTTTGTTCGCGTGTTTGGTCTTGAAATTACTAGATATTTCGGTATCTGCGTGTTACGAGTGATTGAAGAGGCAGGGCCTAAACCCGCCCAATTCTGGCCAACATTGCCGCTAGGCTCGGAAACTACTTGAGGTGGGAGGAGGTTATAAAAGTTGCTTTGCATTATACATGCAGGGTTGCCACCACATTTGAAAAATCGACTTGCCTGACTTTGCCTGACTTTTTCCCATTTTACTCTCATTTTT
>JAQGBX010001437.1:0-24932 GCA_034698745.1 Megaphyllum sjaelandicum | reverse complement strand
ACGTGAGATGGAGTGGGGGAGGGGGGTCGAGCCAAATCTCACGTCATCTCACCGTGGGGGGGGGGGGGCCGGGAAAGCCGAAAAATCACCAAAATCGCCTCAAGTAATTAATAGACGCACCCTAGCACGAGCATGACCAACAAAATCAATCCAGAGTATAAAAAATATTCGAAAGACTGAAATTACATAATGTTAACTTTTAATGAGTGACTAGCTACACTAAGATAACGTACTTAATTTTTCCCTGAATTTTTTTTATGAATAAAGGCATATTTTTTGGTGGAGACATGCATTACAATCTATATACATGTATATAAAATAGAAATCGCGTCCATCTTGTGTGAACTTGTGTGTGTGTGGTTATATTTGTGTGTGTGTGGACCCTCCAGGCAATCCTAAAGCCATAAATCATTCCAACCGTTTTCCCCGCGGGGCCATAAAACTGTCAAACCAGTTTCACCACGTGCCCCCCCCCCCAGAATGCTCTGGTTTTCCGCTACTAACTAACTTCCGATAACTAACGTAACTCTTGATCGCGTAACATAAGTTAGGAAATAAAACAACAATTTTCACCCGGGCAAGGCCGGGTTTTTCCACTAGTACGCAATAAAGGAAGTTAAAATTTCATTATATATGTGTTTAAGCTACCTTATTATTTTCACAATTTACTACGATAGATGAAAAGAAAAAAAAAGAAAAACACAATGTCACTATCGTCGTATCAACGACATACAACTTGTACAGTGCATCATGCGAGGAAAAATAGAAAAAAAATTCAGGAAACTTAAGCGAACAAATTTCTATCCTCCACAGATATGGCTTGAGAAAAAAAAATATCAGAATAAACGAATCTAACATCAGAATTAAATACGAGGCAATTATTGCCACACTCATCACCTATTAACTAAAATCGTATGAAGATTCATCGAACAGATTTGGTTCACTATGTATTAGACAAATTAATAAGAAAATACGTTTCAAGTTTCAATTCCAACTATGTGCAACACTGTCGTATTCCTATTTTATCTTACTACATTAAAACCACATTAAGAAGTATTCGCGTTATAAGAATTTCTTAAAATACTAATTAATTTTCAGTCCCAATCCTAAAGTAGGCCTATGTGCGAATAATGTTAATTCCATCGCTTAAGATAGACTTCGAAATCGAATGTCACACATTTTCGGCTAAACCGAATGTATTTTAGAGTTCCCGAGCATTCAATCGCCTTGTTACGTGTAAAACGAACTTTAGCAAATGTGAAACAAGGTAGGCTACGTTTTAAAGGGGAATTCCCCCGATAAAAGTTGCAGCAGGTAGGATTTCCTCCAAACTTCGATGAAATTCCAGTTTTTATTATTGAAGCCATGTTTAGTTTGAATTCTGATAATACGAACTACAATTTATACGAACATTTATTGACGTTTTTTTGAGCTTTATGTTGGCGTGGTTCGACTAACTAACTATACGTGTACATGTGAAGGAGCTAAGAGTCGAGTTATCGCCACAGCTAGGACCGTCACTTAAAAATCGACTAAAATTTGCCCACGACATGATCAATTGATCGTGAAATGCTCCTTCGCCTTGACGCCATCATCCCAGGCATTTACTGTCAAATTGTCTGAAAGCCAAATCGTGCTTTCTTGATTGCCAAGTTTCTTCCGAGCGCATTTTGCCCCATTGTAAATGATAAACGGGGCAGAGAAGAGCTTGACCCGTCAATCCTAATGAGTGATATAGAGCTCAGTGATCGGCACATGGAATTGAATAAGGCTGTAATTCGCCCTGGAATTCCCATTAAGCGTGCCACTGTGCAGAATAAATGTAAACCTGGGTCAGAGTCTGAAATAGGCGCACCTTCCCTCCGTGGCATCAACGACTCTTGACAGACATGGACATATTATAAAGAGTTTTGCTACAGAGGCCATGCAAGTAACGTTGCGGTGGAAGCGAGTCATCCACTCTTAGCAGCTAGCCGAAGACCCAACACTCGAAAGAGCGCCTATTTTTCCCTTCGTTTCGATGTCTAATCGATTTTCTATCTGTATTCGCTCAACTCATCTCTTCTTGGATTCTGCCATTAAATCTTCAATATCGACTTTACATTCCTCAGATCATTGCCAATTTCAGATTCCCCCTATGCCTTTAGCGCTAAGCCCGCCACAACAATATCGATGGTTTGTCAAACATTGTGTAAAACCCATGAATAAAAATGGCAAAACCTGGAATTTGGGCATTTTCGACGATGAAGTGTTTCCACTCTCGAACATGGCTGCAATAAAAATTTCTACAGCCCAAAAGTCTGCGAAAACGACGTGCTGTATAGCTCGACTGAAACTTGGTCTAGCTCGACCTATTCAATCGCAATCTTTAGGCTGCAACCTAAATGATCTATAGGGCTTTCTATAAGCAACGAGCTTAGGTTTTCATGAAACACGCAATAACGCTTCCATAATTTACAAAAATCTATTTTAGATCTTGCCGTGGAAGGAAATTCCACCATTTTTCATCGCACTGTAAGTAACGGTGAATTGCGCTTTAAGTTTCAGAGTAGAACTATAGATCTTGAAAGATCTAGATCTGGTTGGTTGAAGAGTTTTAGCTTTTTAGGGCGCATGGCAAAACACGAATCTTCGTGTGAGCTAACGCAGCTTAAAAATGTGACTTTAAACAATATTCCTAGCTGTTTCCAAAGCAATATTCAGAAAATGCAGGTTCTTTTCTAAAGTTACCTGAAAAGATTCGTGATGCCGATTATTCATTTTTAGAGCATTTAAGGATGGATTAAATGAATGTTTAAAAAAGACAATTTTCCTAAATTCTTAAGCAACTGAAATATATAGGCCTACTTAAAATGCGTCGGAATAATTCACGTTTCATATGTTTATGTTCATTTAAAAAAAGGAGCTATGAAACTGGATGATCGCGTCATTTTTTGGTTTTCATCCGTTTTTTTAAATTTGGTCAGCTATTTTATTCGATCAAAACTTGCAGAACGGATTTTTTCCCTATATTTGTTTATAAAAAAAGTCGCTTAATCCGGTCGTTTCATAGCATAATTCGGTCATATCGTGAATATACAATTATGATTGCACGATCATCGATATGAATACAGAGTTAATCATCTATCTACAAAAGAATTATGATAAAAGATATGTATTAACAATAATTTATACATCAACAAATAAGCCTATACTTCGAGAATCATAGTCGTATGAAACCTGAAACTATCTTTTGTTCATCGAACATTGCACTTGGTAGGATGCCGAGCATTTCATCGGGTACGAATTGTAAAGCCTCCTTAATTCTCTCATTAGATGAATACGCATATTCATATTATCCCAGTACGTTTTAGCTCCTTAAAGGAAACCAAGCTCGTGGCCTGTTAATTAAAAACTATAGTGACTAAAATTCAATACTTGTCACATATCTCATGGCATACAGTCGGCTCAGTAAACGCTTTGTCGGTAAATTTCAAACAAAAAGGCGAAGGTGGCTCTAATAACGTTGGTATCAATGTCATTTTCAACATTTATCCATGTAATCCTCACATAAGAGAGGCAAGGTCCTAAAAATGCACATATCCTCGATCTAAAATGCAGTTGGTGATGATGATACAAAAAATTTATTTGGTGACGAAGAAATTTAAATTTCCACTTTTAAGAGTGTTGTTGCAGATCATGGTTTTCGACTACCTGAGAAACCTTAAAATGCATCATTTCAAACGTATATATTACTGTTTGATACGTGAATTTAAAGTGTCCCTAAAAGAATCATAATTGTTGACACCGATGACGTAAAGATCAAAATCTTTACTGTTAATTTACCTTATAAATCAGTTATATCAGCTTATTTGAACTCTTTTTGAGCATTTTGGGCCATTTACTTCTACTCGTAAACTTTTTTAAGCAAAAAATTGCATCGCAAAGTCTCCAAATGATAATGCAGATTGGATAACTGGCACAGTTTTGTAACCGTTGACTGTCAGTAGACGACATTGATACAAAAAACAGCCGAATGTACACCAACAACTTCTGGCAAAATGCACGAACGAGTAGCATGCAGCAAAGGTAATTTAGTTTGTCGTAACATTTTGAGGACCCGAGCTGAGCCGCAGGTCAGCAATTGGGAATTTAGGCGTCAGGCCATAACTTTTCATTTACGTTTCCAAAGACCTCAAAGCTACAAAACCGCACAAACAAAAGTGGTCGAGGCATATCGAGAACCCACATAATGGGCTCCTGGGAGCATTTTCAAAATGTATGATTAAGAAGCGCGCGAAGAAAATTGGCCGTTGCAGCGCCAGCAAAGTGTGAAAATTACGAGCATTTCCGCAGATGGGGACCTGACCGAGCCAGCTAGTTAGTCGAAGGGGGGCACTGTCTACAGAGTGCCTATTAATTTTCCATATAGCCCATTTGCGGATAAGATGCATGCAGCAATTCTAGGTTGGCATGGAAACAGTGGAGGTGACCGCAACTCATGAAAAGGTCATGATGAGCAAGATGGGAATTGATTCACTTCGCATCCTATAACTGCGAACAGCTGTTAGAACGGAGATTCTAGGACACCCGAATACACAACGGGAATATGAAAATTATGTCCGAAGATCTCAAAATTCGTTCGGAATCGCGATACTCCAAACACTTGTTTTCTTTAAACTTATTATTTACGTGGATGAGATCCATAAAATATAATCACCATAAAACACATTAGCGTCCAAAATAATTACTCCCACATAGAAATGTTCGAAGAAATAATGTAAATTATAGCTGATATGCACGAGGGCTAGAAAGCGTGCAGGGGGCGTTGAAAATGTCCATTATTTCAACCATAAATACCGCTGAATTATGCACCGAGCGAGGGAAAAGAGTAAACCTAAAGCAAACATAATAATTACTCGTATTTACAGTAAGTACACAGAGGAATAGAATAATGGCCGAGAAAATCCTCTGCCAATTTGGGACTTTAAATAAATATGCTAGCTGCTGCCTGTATAAATTTGCAAGAAGATTTTGTTTAAATCCGAGTGTTTGCAATTAATGTAGCCCATTCTATATGAATAGTAATATTTGAATGTTTTATGAAACTTGTGAAACTTTAGAAAAGTTTTGGAAATTTAAATACCTTCATTGAGTCACAGACATACTTTTTAAGTATTTAATATAAACGCAGTGTATACATGTAGAATTACTGTAGAATACCTGTAGTGTTAACATCGCATGTCTTTATTTAAAAATGTCCTACACAAATTATGGATGAATGAAGTCCTGGTGAAATGTTGCTGCGATTCGTTTAAGTCAGTTAATCATCCAATGACGCATAAAGGGACGTCGACCTTGTTTCAGAAAAAAATACTATACAAGAGTTGCATGTAGATACATGTATACTAGCTGTTACAATTGCCGCATTTCTTGGAATTGTATAATCATTCAGCTTGTATTTTTTTTTCCATTTTGACACTACGATGTAAAAAATGAAAACTATATTCCATCTTCATATTTTGAATTTTGGATATCATGCGATACAAAATAAAACCTCAAAAATGCAGACCCCAACTAATATCATTATAAACGTCACTTATAAATAAAATACTTTAAAAAGAATAAATGAAGACTAAATTCCCAATTGACAGATTTGCCCATCATTTCCCAAACAACTGTGACAAATTTATTAAGGTGATAGTGTATATAATTCAACTGAAAAACACTTGCAGTATAATTCTACCGAAAAATTTCCTGTAGCCTAAATAATTAATGAAGCAATTTATTTCCGATAATATTCTTAGAGTATATGACAGCGTTGTTTAAAAAGGAAATTGGATAAACTAACTTGACGACAATGCTTATCCCATCAGGAAGAAACTTTTGAGCGTCATTTTGCTTCATGAAATAAGATGCTCAGAATAGAATAATTTTCTATTTTGAAAATATATCTGGAATTAATATTTGCGAATAAACTGGTTTTGAATTGGGCTAGGTCTAAGGGCGCCCTATTTGCGAAGGAAAGATTTTCAAACCCACTGAGAAATATCAAGCAAGAATATCTCTGGAAACAAATTTCCGGATATAAAAATATTGTCTGGTGTATGACGGCCTTTAAACAACTCGTTCAATCACTTAGGGATCTGGTTGAACATTTTTAGGGTTTCAGGTGCAATGACCCCCACACGCAATCTGGTGTCAAAACCAAGAAAATCAAAGGGTTCCTAACCAGTAAACACCCGTGACCCAAAACTACCGATTAGCCATGATCTCTTGCCCGCTGTTACCTTAATTACATTCACCATACAATCACGAAACCGCGATCGAGGTTAGGGCACGCAGCCAGACAAGAACTCGTGTTTACGCGGCTTAGGACACTGCTTGATGATAATGCATCGATGCATTAAAACAATGTGAGGCTTCTGCCAGCGTGTGGTCAGAATAAAAAGCCAATCGTTGCTAATAGAATTAGTTTAAACTGACATGTGGTTCAATCTTCTCTCTTTTTTCGACTTTTAAAAGAAAAAAGAAGTGGTGAAAATATTTCATGAGGAATAAAAACAGCCCTTGGCAGTTTTCCTAAGAATCTACATCATGATAATACGCCAAATATCGATTTAAGGTAATCAGGATAATTTCGTTCTTTCTATACTGAAAAAAAAAATTGCACGCAAGCTAGATGTTTGTACTGTATTCAGGAACGAACGGGGTGTGGCCTGTTGCGGATAAGTAATTTACAGATAAAGACCAATTGCAACTGGCCGATGGTTATTACAAAATGCAAGTGCATGAAAAGAGACTTCGGACCAATTTTTCTTTCTTTTTAAAAAAAGCTCAACGTTTCAACAATAAACTTATCAGGAGCTGATAATGAAAGAAAAACAACAGATTCATATGAATACATAACCCGAATTCCATTAAATTATATTATGAAGATAATAAATTCAATTCAACTCAGGGCCCTACAGCCAACAAACAAATGCCAAATGTTGGTGGGGGAAGGTCGGGCCCATTTTAATGAAGAGCTCAAACCTAATATTTACATAAACACATTATAGGTGATAGGTAATATCACAAAAATCTGGTTATCTATTACTATGAATCTCGTGCTTTTTTGTGTTCCTTGTTAGTTCTTGATATAACGTTTAAAACGTTGAGGTTATTTATTTAAAAAAAATGTTTTTTGTGGGTATCGGAAATCTCGATCGTTTCATTTACTTTTTTAAAGCTACTCAACCATTCGATGATGGAGCGAAATGGGTTATTATATGTAAACTTTATACTTAAGCGCATAATGTATTGGAAATAAAAAGCAAAATGGTCATATGATACGTGTACAGTATAGCTAGTGTACATTTCAATAAACTAAACGAGTCAAACAGCTTTGTAAAGCTGCATCAAAATGGATTCTGTCGGATTTTTAAGTACAATCCACCTATCGTTAAAAGCATTCTACCAGAAAAGCATTTTGAACATCTTAGTTATTTAAGGTTAGGGAATTGCCTAACATTTCTTGTTTGGTCTATTTATCCCGGTAGCATGAGCATTCATCTTGATATGTTTTTTTTCCGTGTCCCTCGACGATAGTACAAAAAGACGTTCGGAAATTGACGGTATATTCTACTATTTGTCAGAACTAACCAGTGAAACTTGATAAGAAATCGGTCCGAGATCATTAATAAAAATAAAGCAAGTCGTAATGAGAAATTCTTGGTTTATTAACCTACGCAATATTGCCAATGACAAACGTTACGAAGTAACTATTCATCGCGAAACCCCCTTTTTTCACTCTTTGGAGTTACTTTCAACCTTTAGAGCGAAGTGATGAAGCTCGAAAGCTACAAATGACGTCTAAAAATGAGGAGAAAAAGGTCTAACGTCGCAATCCCTCATCGCCAAAACGCATTACTCCGCAACTTGCCTAAATGAAAAATTATTTGCAGCATTAAGTTGCAATTGCCGTAGAGCTCGGTGCTTTTTCCAATTGGGCCGAGACGTTTCGTAGCAGGCTGCATAATAAATCATGCCATGTTTGGGCAATTTCCGAACCTTCAAAATAGTAGTGGGAATGATGATTGATGCAAGTTAATACCACGATGACAACTTCTCTTTGGAAGTGGGCGATGCAGAATAGAAAACTTAAGATGAAAATGGTTTACATTCCAATAACAACAAAAAAATTACATAGCGCTTAGAGAATGGCTCCATACTTGGATTTCAGTTAAAAAATAAAACCTATAATGACGACGAGATAAAGTTAAGATACGCGTAGACTTTATATTGATATTTTTTTAACATTTTTTTGTCTGGAATTTTCTGTATACGTTTGATATCAGGTTTGGTTTGACATTAATTTACATCGATGACGGCCGTTCATTCAGAAAAAAATTTTGTAAAAGAGAAAACCTTACAAAATATGATTATAACACGTATAGTATCTGATCTAGTAGGATGGAATCATATACATGTAGCTCAGAATCCTAATTTAGAAAACATCATGCAGGACTAAGACAAAGATGGTTCTAACAACATTGAATCTGTGAATTTACTATAAGTAAATATAGTAGTACAAATAATTAGTAAAAATAATCTGAATGCATACTGTACCCACATTGAAAGTAAAAGCATTTTTAAAATACATGTGAAAATATGTACACGTATATACAGTATAATTTCTAATGTACTATATATGTAGACACAGGCCCTACATTTTAAAATACACATTGCATTATTAACATACATTTTAAATACATATTGCCTGTTATTGCCTTTAACATTTTAAAATAAATTGTTAAATTAATCACCGATGAAAATACAATGATAATGCAATTTTGAAATGCTTTGATGATAAGCATAGATTTTGAAAATGCATTGAAAAGAATTTAATTGCAAAAATACATTTCGAAAACGCGCTTTATAATATATTTTAATAACGTGAAATGTATTTTAAAATGCATCATGTGTTCTAATATCTAACATTTTCAAATGTATTTTTCAAACGCATTTCTTTTCAGTTTGTGTAATAGCTGAAGTTTTAATCCAAGTAGTCTCTATATATATACTATGATAATACGGGCCAAAGTTACATTATTTTTGTAAAGATCAAACTACATAAACGAAGGGCAGCAGCATAAATACATCTTTAATCGCTTATACTATTTAAATATTTTTTTGGTTTTGTAATCAAATATGTTTTATTGCCTTATTTTTTTCCTTAAAATCTATTAAACGCTTTTATTATTGCAGACACTAATTACTAAACTGTCTTTAAAAACGGCGCCAATTTTGGAAACTGAATGCCACAAGCGTAAGCTTTGCAACGGCGCTCCATCAAAGTTTTACTTAATACACGGTGCACCCAACAGAAGGTACCCAAATCAATAATTGCAGATTACCGCGGTTTAAAGTCAAAAGAATCTTAGCTTTTCATAGATTGAGCTAATAAAACTTTGAAACGTTATAACTAGAAGAAAACTAGTATTTTTTAAAACGAGTTTTATTTGAAAACAACGTTTGAGTTGTGTCCCTTCTGAAGCGAGGTGCGGCATGATGCTGCTTAAAGCGAGAGAAATAGATGTGCGTCTTTTTAAAGATATTGCTCCATGAATATATGCTTTAGGACGTTTAAATGGACCACAAGGGTATCGTTATTAAAGAACCTATGATATGGAAAAGCCTGAGTACATTATTGCGCAATCAAATGAAGTAAAAAAAGGAAAGATATTTGATTTGGTGTGTCAAAGGAGAAAGATAAATTGTCAATTGATAAAGTTAATACTGTGATCGATAAGCTAGTCACAATCTTTTCAGATTTTTTTTCACATGTTCTACAAATCGTACTGAAAAATAACCAGTACTGTATCAAAATAATCATATCAACCTTTTTCCAGGTTCCATTAAATCCGACTGTATAATGAAACCTGAATGATTCCAGGTGAAAACAACTGCCGTGTTGCGATTTCCAATCAATTGACATGATTTTGTTAATCCAAACTCCATCAAAGTCGATGTACAAACATAGCAAAGTGTTCGAGTAAAACGGCCAAGAAGATGTTATTGCGTCTCGTACACATGCAAGATGTCATTTCATGATAGTCCTTTCAGTGATAATCCTCATGTTAAAAAGGATCATTACCGTTTTTACAAACATTTAAAGTGTACATCAAAGACAATCGGATTACAAAATAGGAATTTAACCGTCATTAAATGCACGTATTTTCCACAAATATTCGAAACTTTCCAGTGACACGTTTCCATGTTTTACGTGGTTATTATTCGTATGAAATTTGGATGATAACTGTACTATTATCATCAGTGCCTTCCTTCCGTCAGCATTTCAACACAACACGATACTACTGACGTAAACAAAAGTAAAGAAATAATATAAAGCGGCAGGATTGGACAAGTTTTCGAGTTAAAGCCTTTTAACAAGTTAGCGTTGACCTCTATCGTTTCGTAAATTGTTCAAAGAAACAGCCGAGCATCAAATAATTGCAATGAAACCATTATTTCTAAAAATAATAAAAGAAACATCCTAAGATCCAATTCTGTGCAGATCCAGAAGATACGAAAGTTCGGTGTTCTTATATACGGTTGAGTTAAAATACTCGTAACTGTCCGAGCAAAAACATCTACAAAGGGAATTTAGCCTGGGAAGAAAATGTATCGCATCAGGTGACTCGGTCGCAGGGAAACCATGCTGTCAACTGCAGCCATCAGCTTAAATCCCCTCATTCGATTCCCTGCGGAAGAAGTACAGCTGATATGTTGGTAAACCAATGGATAACAGCGGCAGTGGACAGTGGGGATTTAGTTTCGGGATTGACTTCACCCCTCATGTGTGACTCTGTCACGAGGGGATTTTTTCTGATGGATCATTAAGACCAGTTGCCAGTCAGTAAGCTGTGGTTTTGCTCGTTCCTGGGTCCAACACCAAATCCCACTCCCTTCTTCTATCACACATGCATGCACACGATTATTTCGCTCTATGCGGCTTTATTTTCAACCGAATACTTTTCCTTACTTTTTGTGACCTTTTGCAGTCACGATTTAATTCGCAAAACAATCAATCGACCAGCTGAACATTGTGTCGATAGTCTTTAATTTAAAAACAAAATGTGATTAATAAAATACACTGCATTGTAATTTAGACATGGTCATCAATTTGCATTATTTACTTTTGACGTAAAATAACGTCTTTCCCCGACTTAAGTGGAGATGATGTCAGCATGCGGAATGACATCATTCATTCATTCATTAAAAATTCTGATGTTATTGATTAAAATGATGACGTAATTGATTAAAATTATGACGGTGATTGAATACAATTATGATGCCAATGATTAAAATTACGATTTCATTGATTAAAATCATGATGTCATTGATGTAAATGATTAAAATTACGATTTCATTGATTAAAATTATGATGTAAATGACTAAAATTATGATATGATTGATTACAATTATGATGTCAATGATTAAAATAATTTGTCACTGATTAAAATTACGATGTTATCCATTACTATTCTGATGTCATTCAATGAAATTCTGATGATATTCACTTAAAATTCTGATGTCGTCATGCATTTAAATTTTGATGTCATTTGTTAAAATTCAAAGGAAGTCATTTATTAAAATTCTGAGGACATCATTTACTAAAAATCTGATGAGTACATCATTTATTGTTATTCCCATGATGACAACAGTGTACAATTATAATGAGGATGTCATCAGAATTTTAATGAATGTCCTTATCAGTCAATATTCAACTCCAGACATAGTTATACGTTAAGAATTGCAGGATAGCACAGTTATGCTCCGGTGTCTTTTTTTAAATGTGCATTTTTACAAATAAAAAAAATTATATAAAAAAATTCATTTTTATAACTTGGTGAGTTTTTTTTAAGTTAGCTTTTTAACGCCATCAAAGACCAATTTTAAAAAGATGTTGTACGTACATTATGAATGAGTCATCTTGGAAAAGAAGAGACGAATTCGCATTTGTGGTAAACCATAGAAAGTTAGCTCATTTAAAAATAATAATAAGAATTTCATTTGATATCAGTAGGCAAACAAAAGTACGTGTTCCCATATAATGAATAAGCTTCTAGTGGGTTGGGTTACCAATTCCAATATGCATGTAATCGCCTTTCCTCTTCCACCATGCATCTACAGTGGCACCAAAAAGTATTGGCAATACCCGTTTTTTTATGAAAAACTCAAAAATAAATTAGTTTTCCTAAAAATTTGAATATACATCTTGTGAAAAATAGTTTTTTGAAATACATCTCCAAGTTTGAAAGAGTTTCACAAAACGTTATTTAAATAAACGTCCAAAAACTGAAAATACCAAACCCAAAAAGTATTGGCAAAATTCCATGACATCATCCATTATGCCACAAATTTAATTTATGGCATAAATTTACTTTTTATGAAGTGCATTTGCCTCAATCACTACCTGGAGATGTCTGGGGGTGGATTCCACTAGCTTTTTAGTTGTGTTTTTGGAATTGTTCTGCCATTTTTCTAGCAATGCAGTCTTCAGCTTTCCTATGGACGTATTTTTTTTCAAATATTTATGTCTAAAATACTTCACAAATTTTCAATTGGGTTTAAGTTGGGACCCTGTGGAGGGGTCCCAAGCAGACGGATAGCATGGTAGATAGTCCAGTCTTTGGTTTTTCGTGCATTTTGCTCGTGGTCTCCATCCTAGCTGAAATACAAAAAGTTTTTTCCAGCCCCAAATATTGTGAAGAAACTTTCAGATTATGGCGCAAAATGTCAATGTACACTTCTGCTGTGATGTTACCATCAATAACGTGCAAGTTACCTGTGCAATTTCAAACCATGCACTCCCCAAACCATGCCATGACTCTCAGCATGCTTTTTGTATGGCCTCAGAGATGCCTGATTTTCACCTGCTGCTTGCCCATAATACTGAGCTGTATGTAGGATATTTCTTATGGTTTTAAGATCTACTATCTTACCACTATCTGATGGCATATGTTTGGCAATATCTGTGACACTCTTGTCAACGTCCGGGCGCCTTTTGCCTTATAGGCACTGTGCCCTTCTACCCACCAACCAACCAATCTGTGACACTCATTTTAGTAATTTTTTCAAACTTTTTGAATCACTCCCCTTCTTTCACGACCTGGACAGTTTCCTCGGACATCCTGTCTTGGCTAATTCTGTATTAAAACTGTCTCGTAATATTTTTTCGATACTTCATATACAGTAGTAAATAAGTTCACTAATACTTTGTCCCAAATTCTAGATAGGATAAACCCTGTTTTCTTAGTAGAATGATGGAATGGAGTATTTTTCATTAACTGACAGTTTACGAGACAATTTCCTAAGGGACCTAAGACACAACAAATTACTTAGTGGATTTTGTTCCCAGATGTCTACAGGCGGAGATTGAGGCAAATGGCATAATTTATTGTGTCATGTAATTTGACCAATACTTTTTGGGTTTGGTATTTTCAGTTTTTTGACGTTTATTTAAATACTGTTTTGTAAAACTCTATCAAACTTGGAGAGATATTTCGCTAAACTATTTTTCACAAGATGTATATTTCAGTTTTTAGGAACACTAATTTATTTTTGAGTTTTTCGTAAAAAACGGGTATTGCCAATACTTTTTGGTGCCACTGTAAGTTTATAACAATTAGGCTCACAATTGGGTATTGACTAAATTGAAAATGTTACGAAATCATCCCCTGAAGAAGCTGGTTTAACCTAATTGCACCTCAATAAGAGCCGTAATTACGTAATAAGATTGTTCGATAAACGTTTTAGTCGTGCTTTTGGTTTTGGCGAAGCTCATAAAACTGGTTAAGGTTCCGTAAAATTGGGTGATTTTCTTGAAAATAGATATAGATTTATTTTTTTTAAAAAATCTATCTTTAGAGTATAAGTTTTCCTCGGAATCATCGCTGGAAACTTTTAGTTCCCGCCATGTGTTACACTTAGGTGATGCTGAGACATCTTTACGTATAGCAAAAAATAGAAAAATGTATTTTTAAAATTTCATAAACCGGTTTACGCAATCTGCGCAAACGTCAATGCGCATTTCGGAGTACTCATGCCGACGGAGGCTTCGCCAGTCGTGAAGTCACGTGTCTAAATGGGAATGCATTTAGTGGCTTAAAACGTAGATAACTTTTGAGGGAATTTTTTAAACCAATTATATCGTCAATTTTGCGCACGTTACTTCGCGACTGTTGAAGTGCGAATCGCGAAGCTTATGTCCGAGTACCCCTAATGAAATAACAAATTTTGCGGGTTTTATTTTCTGTGGATATATAAGCAAATATACTTTAGGGGTACTCGTACAGTAGTTTTACGAATCGTGGCCTACTTTGGCTATCGTGAAGTGCAAAAGCAATGCGGCGATTGGTTTAGAAATATAGGTGTAATACCGGTATTTTTAAACCAAACCACGGAGTGAATTTTTTAAACCAACGAGCGTGTCGATTTTGCACAAGTGACCAATTCACGACTAACTGCTAAAATGCGATTCGTAACGCTTTATCTGAGTATCCTTCTTTTGTGTACTGGTTCGTAAAAAATATTGGAAAGTGAAATGTCAATGATGAAATAAAAAATTTATATTTTTTTCCCGTGGATTCGCGATGAGGATACATTTACATAATAGGGATACTCAAATAGCAACTTCGCGAATCGCACTTTGGCAATCGTGAAATACAAAAGCAATGCGGCGATTGGTTTAAAAATGTCGGTAACCTGCATGGAGTGAATTTTTGAGTGTCGATTTTGCCCACGTGACTTTACGACAGCCAAAGTGCGATTCGCAAAATTTCTGCCTGAAAATCCCCCGTTCGCGGAATGAAGCGGCCGCCAGGTGGAGGGTCGATTGGTGGCCATCGCGGATTGGTCAAATGACCGAAATGCGAAAAGCCTCGTTAATAAATCACGATGTCCTTCAATCATCCGGGCAAATTGTTTTAATACGTCGTGATTATAGATGCCGAAATTTGGCTCCACCAACTATAAAATTAGACTAGTTAATATTCTGGTTATGAAACGGTCGCTAAACACAAAGTCAGTTTTAATAGCTGCCATTTTATTTTTTTTTACTTTTCTATGTACTGACATTCAATATTTTAATTTTTATCGCGCCAACCACAAAATGTACAGACGCATTGTCTGAGTGCGGCAGTTTATATACGTAGCCTGCGTAACGTTACTCCGAAATGTTTCGTAAAAACGTACTTTTTCGAGGAATAGTCATTCCTAAGATGAAATAAGAGATTTAAAAAAACAAAGTTTAACAGCTGACGAATGACGAAGGACACTCCGCGCATATCGATTAAGTAAATAAGCAAGTTTTCTTTTCTACGAAAATCTTCGTAGTTGAAAATGTAGTACATGTACTTTAATTATGCTAAGTGTCTACGTAGAGCAGTGTTTCTCAACCGATGCGCCGGTCCGCGAAAGAGCTGGAAAACCTGGTAAAGTCAAGGAAGAATGATTTATTTTTTGAAAAAGTTTGAGGGAAATTCAACCTACGTCCAAATCCGTAATTAAGGCTTCTACCTGGTTAGCTCAGAACCCATTCGCAAACTGTTTAAGAATTACCAAGTACAAAGTTGAAAAATTTTCAACAGTTTTCAGAGTACAGATTTGGAAAAATTTCCACGTTTTCCGAATACAAATTTTAAAAATTTCTAACAGTTTAGTTTATGAGGACAAATGTGAAAACCTTTCCACGGTTTACGAGTACAAATTTGAAAAATTGTCCACGTTTTGAGAGTACTAATTTTCAAAATTGTCTATACGTTTTCCGGGTAAAAATTTTTAAAATTATCTATACGTTTTTCGAGTACAAATTTTCAAAATTGTCCACCTTTTTCGAGTAGAAATTTGCACAATTTTGAACAAAATTTGAAGAAATTTCCAGTTTTTCGAGTGCAAATTTGAAAAATTCCACACTTTTCCGAGTATAAATTTTCAAAACTTTCTATATTTTTCGAATGCAAAATTGTCACATTTTCAAAAAAGTTTCATGCAAATTATTTTATTTCGCAAAATACAATAACATAATTTTGTACAATAACGATTTTACAAAGTTGTGGATAACGTTGGCATATGTCAATTTTGATATGGTCATTGATCAGGGAATTTTTTTTAAAACCAGGAAAAGTCAGGGACTCTGAAAAAGAAATTTCTGTGGGAAATCTGATATTTAATGGTTCTTATTTCCCCCTTAGCGAAATGGTTGAGAAAAACTGCTGTAGAAAGTGTGTGCTTTCATTAAGGTTAATTTCTCGATTCAGGTGCGTAATTCTTCTGTCCCAGAAGATGGAGCCTGCGGAAGGTATTAGTACCATCTCATACTTTATCTGCATTTATTCAATTTTTGCAGAACTTTGGTTTTTATAGTTTCTTTTTTCATATTTTCTTTATTATATATACGCACATTAGATTTAGAATTTTATAGATGCGTTGATGCATTGATTATTGGCGCGGTTTGACACTTACTAGATTTTAATTTGTGATTTTAGCACCGTAGAATTACATTCTAGTCATGATTATTTCGTATTTCAGCATTATTTTAGCATTAAACGCATTTTAGCAATGCACGTATTATTTTATTACTTCCGGAGAAGTCAGGGAAATTGAGAATGTCTGGAAAAATCAGGAAACTTGAGAATGTCTGGAAAAATCAGGAAACTTGATAATGTCTGGAAAAGTCAGCGAACTTAATAATGTCTTAATAATGTCCCAGTACAAATTTTCAAAATTTTTAAACGGTTTCCGAGAACAAATTTTCCAACAATTTCCGTGGACACATTTGCAAAATTTTCAACAGTTTCCGAGTACAAATTTGTACGATTTCCATCCTTTTCCATTCACAAACAAACTAGCCAACTTGCAAATTTCGTACAATTTTTTAACAGATTTCGAGGACGAATTTGAAAAATTCTCAACCGTTTTGGAGTACAAATTTGTCAAACAAAATGTCATGTAATTTTGTAAACTTTTTTTAAAAAAAATGTCACGCTAATTTTTTGAAAATGTTTATTGTTAAATTTTAAATTTTGCAAAATATTGAATAATATCCCGTATCGATTTTGGAAAATCGTGGGTAACATCGGCATATGTCAATTTTAACATTGTCATTTGTCAGGGAAATTTGTTTAAGAACCTGAAAAAGTCAGGGCAGTTGAATATGACATTTCTGGGGGAACCATATTCGCAACGGATTAAAGGCAAGGCAAAGCAATTTTAAAATTAATAATCAGTGTTAGTTTCTCACGTTTTTGTCTAAAAAAAACTATTTACGTTTCCGTAAACGAAGTAGCAACTTAAAACGAGAAGTTGTTACTACGTTCATCGGAGCTAAACTTAAATAGCCTTGGCCTAGCAAATCATGTTGAAGTCCAAAAACATTAGTAGCCTATACATGCCGGTAGTTGACATTTGCGAGTAATCAGTTTTTAAAAATTATCCCGAATCAGACCCCATGTACGTGCTACTGAGTGGACATTTCAAATGACAGGGTACCCCCATACCTGGAAAAGTCAGGGAAGTTTAAAATGTCTGGGACAGTCAGGGAAGAATGGCTTATTTTGAAAAATCAAGAAAATTCAACGTAGTCATGTTGTTGCGATCAAAAATTAATGCTTTTAAATTAATTAATATAATTAATGACTATAGCTTTCAGGGCCTATTTTTCGAGTAGAAATTTGCAAAATTCTCTACGTTTTCCGAGGACAAAATTGAAAAATTTGCCTCCTTTTCTGAGGACAAAACTGGAAAAATTTCCCACGTTTTCAGAGTATAAATTTGCAAAATTTTCCACGTTTTCCTAGTAAAAATTTGCAAAAATTGTCAACGTTTTTCGAGCACAAAAATTGATGAAATAAATAGTTTTCCCCGAGTAAAAATATTCAACATTTTCAACTGTTTCGAGTACAGATACAGTATGTGAAATTCTCAACAGTTTCCTATTAGAAATTTTCTAAATTTTTTACAGATTCCGAGGACAAATTGACAAAATTCTCAACCTTTTCAGAGTTCCAAATTTACGTTTTTCGAGTACATACATTTCAACATTTTACAAATACAATTTTGTTAATGAAACATTAACAAAATACGTTAATATACGTTAATATATTAACGTCCGAAACGGACGTCCGAATGGGGGGGGGAAGGTCCAATTTTGGGTTAATTTTGCGTACATCCTTTTTTAATGTCCCCTTTTATGAACACTAGACTAGCACCAAATTAAAACAATTGTTTGATTTAGCCAGCTGCGGCAATACAGTGACAAAGTGCTCGAGTACCCCTGCTTTACCACTGTGGTAAGCCGCAAAACTGGGCTTAGACTAACCCGAACTGAAACTGTTGGCAACGCCTTCCATGATCTCGAGTAACTCTTAGGCCTCATGTATGAGATGCTTCCAGAAATTTCCCAAAAACCTTGAGCTTTCACATTTGTTATGCAGTCGGTGATATCCAACTGGTTGGGTTTTTTCGGGTGTTTTTTTTGCCCCCATCTGCGGAGGCGTTACTTGTCCTGCATGCTTGCCAATTTGTAAGCAGACATGCCCATCGATGGCAGGACTCGTCCCGGGCTCGTAAATTGGTCCCTTTTTGTCATAACTTATTTAATATGCGAGCATTTAAAACGTGTTGACCAAATGCTGGTTTGAAGGATGTTTTTATTAGTTTTTTTTTGTCTCTGAATTAGTAAATGTTTCACGAACCTACATTAGCTTGTGGAGCCTCGCACTGCCATGGACAAAAGAACTCAATTCTAAGAAATGCAATCTCGGTACGAACATTTGTCAGTCTTAATATCGTAAATTGTCAGCACCTTAATTATAATCGAGTGATTTTTGACTCGTAATTATAATATCAAATTTTGGATTATTCATTTGAATTACTGCTGTTTTTAAATCGAGGCACCACTACGAAAGGTACTTGTACAGTAGGTGAAAGCTTACTGGCATTTTGGCTGTCTGAGTACGCCTGAATAAAATTTCTTATTTTTTGAAAAATATAAATAAAATTAATACGAATATTATGGATTAATAATTGGGTTAGATGAAAAGATGGGCTTTTTACGTAAATTACAACTAGTAGTTTAAAATTTGCTAATTATTTCAGTGGTTAAAATGTTGGAAAAACGTGTGTTCAAAATATTTTGAGTCTTTTACAAATATTAAAAATATACCTACCGGTACTTTAGGTTTTTCAAAATGTTAGACATATTTTTTTTTTCGAAATTGAAAATACAAAAGTTTTTTTTTAATTTTCAAAATGTTTGTTTTTTCGAAATATTCAAAATGTTCAGCTTTTCCTAATTATGGCAAATTTTTAGTTTTTTTGAAATATTCAAAAGGTTCAAGTTTTTTTCTAAATATTCAAAATGTTTAAGTTTTTTCGAAGTATTCAAAATGTTCAAGATATTAAATTTTTTCGAAATGTTCAGGTTTTTTTTCGAAATCTTTATTTTTAGGATACGCTCTTATGGAAAAATTCCAAGTCACGGAGAAAGTCTATGTTTAGAATTTTTGATGTAAAATTATAATTTGACTTCAAAAAAGTACATAGATTTGCATTCGCAATTTAACCTTTTTTTTCCGACGTGAATGCTGAAGTCTTCGCACGAATTTGATGAGAAAAAACGAATCGAATAAGTTGTTTAATTTTTTGACATTAAATTACATGTACGTGTCACATTGGCGAACAATATACCTTTGTTATCTCCTCTTGTGGAGGTCATTTTCGTTGAGGAATGACTGGGGTATTTTTGTATTTACCAATGGCACGGAGCAAGACGGGAATTTCCCATCTAGCTCCACTTAGTATTTTTATCTCGGAAGCTACCTGACTCGCATTTCAATGTCGACTTAGATTACGAGGGATGTTCATTAAGTTTACGCGAAATGATATGGATTTCAATGAAATTTGGTAGAGAAATTCACGTAAACGTCATCTATTATTCAAAAAAATTTCAACAAGGACTCGGGCATTTGTTGGAGCCACTCAATGACCACCATCTTTTCGCACTTTCAACGTCCATTTCTAGACTGACCAATCCACTCCTACACCGATCAGTTCGGACATTACTCTCGGACTCCATCTTTGCGCACCAATTTTAAGAACGTATGGTGTACATTTAACTTTACTTTTTTTTTCCCAAATATTCAAAATATTCATACAACAAACAGTTAGTTATTCCATTTTTTTCGAAATATTAATAATATTTTACTCTTTTGAAAATATTCAAAATATTCAAGTTTTTTGTCTAATAATTCAGAATAGTTATTTTTTTTCTAAAAATGATGGCAGAAGTATTCCGACACAATTCATTGAAATCCGTACGGCCGTTTTTTTATGTATAAAAATGATTACAGGAAACTTAACGAACACCCCTCGTATTACATAAAGAAAAATAAAATGATTAAGATATTCTCGGGCTGGCGTGTTTGTTAAAATTGTCAGCGCTTGCGCAACCTTTCAAATTATCCTAAATCATGGACAAGGTTGAACGAAAACTGCAGTCTTGAAAGCAGTTAGCGTTTGGCAGTACTTGGTTCATCAGCTACTCAATTTCAACTTCGTCATTTTTCTACTAATTAACTCGTTCGAGTTGTCAAATTGCGGTTAATAGTTATACCCACTCTTCACTTTTTTTTAACAAGGCACTGGTTGCAGTTTCCCCATTGTACAATTGCGTTTAATTTGCCCTGGTAAGCCCCTGACAGGAACTCTTGAAAACTTGGCAGATCGGAAGTTGGTTATATAATCGACCAACTACACCTATAGGTAATGTATCGCATGAGCAATTTCCCGAAAATGTGCCGAGCATGCTGGACAGCATTTGCGGATTTTTTTAATTTTTTGCACGGATTCCGCATGTTATTGACATGTTCAATTCGTTTTTGGTCTCTCACTTTGAACTTCGCTTTTGAGACTTTGACACCGGACGTACGTTTAAGTCGTGGCGTGATTGCAACTATTTTTGTTCTCTCCCGATAGGTTCCTCCAACAACCAGAAGCATCGGCAGGATGCAGAGGCTCCGAGCGCTCTGAAAGATAGCCGCCCGAAGAGCTACCAGAAGCTTCTGGAAGCTGGCAACCAGTGTCGTGAAGGACCCGATGGCCTAACGCCTTGTCCAACCCCCGGGAAAGCTAATCAGTCTGACATCTTCAAGATTTCTGACAATTCCAACAAGACTTCTGACAACACCAACAAGGCTCCCGTCAACTCCAACAAAGCTTCCATTAACTCCAACAAGACTCCCGCCAACTCCAACAAGACTTCTGTTAACTCCAACAAGACTTCTGTTAACTCCAACAAGACTTCTGTGAGCTCCAACAAGGCTTCTGTCAACGTCAACAAGGCTTCTGCAAGCCCCAACAAAACTTCCGCCAGCTCCAACAAGATTTCCGCCAGCTCCAAAAAGGAGAAGCAAGACGCCGCCAAAAGAGGAAGTTGGCACCCGGGCAGCGGAGACAAGAAAAGGGCAGCGCCAATTGGCAGTGCCAAAAGTGTCGTAGGTAACAAGGATGTTGTCGTTGGAAACGCTGCCCTCAGAAACCTCGAACCGAAACAAAAGCGAAGGGTCGACGACCGGCGCTTTTTTCCTCTGGTCGGTGGAAGGAGGAAACCCCAGACCGAAATCTTGATTGGTAAAAAGCCAACAAAATACAACTCGAGCTGTTCGCCGGACAACGTTTCGACGGGAAGTCTCCTCGTTGGCCAGTCTCAGAAACCCGAGGTCTCTCTTCCCGCACCAGCTTCTGGAACTGCCCGAGGACCCTGTTCCAGAAATGCCGGAGTCCGGCCCAAGTCGAAACCGGAAGCGTCCGAGCAGGAGCACTTGAAGTCGGTTCTGAGAGTTCTGCGAAGCGACTTGAGTCCCGCCGATAAGCTGCGTGCCATCAAGTGCAACAAGGAGCAGTGGGAGCAGGCCGGCGGCTTCTGCGAGACATTGTCCAAGAATTTTATCGAAGATAATACGGGTTGTGGCAATGAGGAGTCTCTTCGTGTTCTAATGATTTCTGGTAGTCGAGGTGAGATGGAAGAAGATCCCAAAAGTCGACATTCCCGGAATTCAGAGACTGACAAAGGCAACGAGATGTCTGGAATCGAGGAAGACTTTGCCGCAGAAGAATCGGATCAACAGGAACCTCTTGCAGGAAGACAAGCTTCAGCTTCGAATCGCTTAAGCAGGATTTCGGAAGCCTCTTCGTTGAGCTCCAAGGATGATCCAGAGCTCGTTGGACGTCCGGAGGACCGCTTCTGCGATTCTGGGGGAGATAAGGAGGACAGAAGTGACACGATTGGTTGTAGTGACAATGCGATGGACGGAGATTCGGCTTCTCCGGGGAGTCGAGCGTCCGGAAATTTGGAAGTTTGTGCCCCGGAAATGTCGGTTCTGTCTGAAGAACTTCGCGAAAGTACGAGTAGTTCTGTGATAAAAGACAAGGATGGCGTATTGGATGATGATTTGGTTGGGGAGAAATCTTTCCATCCGATAGATTGTGCCAGAATCTTTGGAAATCAAGAAATTTGTAATGAGGATATGAGGAACCGTTGTGACGATGATATGGATTTAGCGGCCCTTCCGGCTCCAGAGTCTGAAAATTTTGTGGCTATTGCCACGGAGCCAACCACGGTTAAGGAGGATTCGAGTGGAGGCCCTCCAAATGAGCAGAGCCCGATTATAGGGCGTCGGAAATCCCAAAATGCAACGTCGCCCATGCGCTTATCAGTGGATATCAAAGACGGAAGTTTATCCAGTAATCAGAGTAAGTACTCTTCGATTTTTGGACTGTATATTAAAAGCTAATCTCGGCTATGTCAATATTGATGCTCAACTTCAGTCCTACTGTACTTGATACATATTTGGATTATTATACTCTGACAGAATTATCATAGTACAGTATAGTGAAATATGGCTCTGTGATAAATGGGGCGGAAGGAGAATTGGGAGAATTTTAGGTAGTTTTGAAGATGATATGAAGCACTTTTTATGCAAATTTCGGATAGTATACGAACTGGCTTCCGGTCGCTGTTGAGGGCAGTGTTGGAAATTAGTCGAATAAATTTGCAATCATTACTGAAATTGGTGACTAAGTAGCGGAAGAGCGAGGCTATTTTGTTTTTTCGGTATAGTTAAATTGATGACAAATTAGACTCGGAGAAAGGCTATTTTTGGTGGATTTTTCAATGGGAAATTTTAAAAAAGTGGCAACATTTTCGCGAAATTTCCAACTATTGTCTAATATTAGCAACATATTGTGGATAATTCAGAAAAAATAACATGGAGAATTTTTGTAAAATTTGCAAAATTATTATATAACTTGCAAAGTTGTCAAAAAATAGCAAAATTTGGCGAATTTTTCGACAGTTTAACGAATTTTCGACAGTTGCCGAATTGCCAGAATGTGAAAAATGTCGGAAGTTTTCCAAAAAAGTGGCAAAATTGGCAGCAATTGTTGAATATGCTAATATTTGATATATTCGACAATATTGTGGATAATTCAGAAAAATAACATGGAGAATTTTTTGTAAAATTTGCTAAATTGTTATAGATTAACAAAACTTGTCGAAAATGGGCAAAACTAACGAAAAAAATTGAAAAATTGTCGAAAGTTACTTCGATTGTTTCCCAGTCCCATGCAAAGATACGAAGTTAGACAGTTAGTGGTTGCATACAGACTAATGACTAACGGGTTTTAGTCCGATTAGTCTAGATTAAGAGTAATCAATCATCAACCGGAAGTGCCACGACTAAGGACTAACCAAATTAGTCGTTAGTCATGACTAATACTTGTACGTGAATGACTTCCCGTAATACAAACTAAGGTTTAAACGAACAAATTTCGACGTCCCTCGAGGTTCGTCTTAACGAGGTTCGATTTATTGTTATTAAAATTAGGCGTGGAAAATTTAAAAAATGCTGTTCTCGAAATGTTGTTTCCTTCAGATATATCTTCGAGAAAAAGATCGATAACATGTTATTTTAAAATTATTAAAAGACATAGTAGGTTGCAGCGCCATTAAGGAGTGAAATTAAAATCACAATATTTTAAGTAACAATAACAGCGAAACTTAACAACTGATTGAAATAAACGTGTTTATCATTATACATGTAAACGCATGTGAATATCTTAATTAGAATAAATTCAAGTGCCACGTTTTGTTATTCGCTACAAAGTTGTTTACAGTTTAAATGTTTGGTAGTTTTCCGTCCGTTCCTGAAAGTTGAAATTGAGCACCTTAAGGGATACGCTTTTAATCAATCTTTCCACTTTGAAGGTTTAATTGTTGCGGCGACAGTTGAAATTGATTATGGTAAGTTGTATTAACAGTAGCTGTTGATGAACCTGTAGTTATAATTAATTGGGGAAAAAATAAGACATCGACGTACGAGCAGTAATTAAAAATTATTACTTCGACGATTAATAATTCATGACAAACGAGAAGTGTTCATGAAATTTCCTCGATCTTGTTTCGTGAAAACGCCCGTATGGAATTTTAATGAAATTTGGTAGAGAAATCCACGTAAATATTATCTATTATTTAAAAAATTGCATTTGTTGGAGCCACTCAACGTGCACTTCTCATACCATCTTTCGCACTTTTAACTAACGTCCATTTCTCGACTGACCAATCTACTCCTAGAACGAACGTTCGGACATTACTCGGACCTTAAAAATGTCACGCATTTCTATTTCCGAAATCCTTTCAAAAAGTTTAAAAAACGCCTGCTGAGCCACTATCTCCTCGAACTCCATCTTTGCGCACCAATTTTATGCACGTGTGGAGTTCTTTTAACTTTTAAACTTTTTTCCAAATATTAAAACCTGTTGAAAGTGACCACCAAAAAAAATGCTATGTTGGTCACTGTACACAGGTGGTCACTATGCAAAGAATGCCTGAATTAAATTAAAATAATGAA
>JAQGBX010001436.1:0-24933 GCA_034698745.1 Megaphyllum sjaelandicum | reverse complement strand
GTCAGTGATGACCTGATAAGTGATCCATTCTATGCCTGTTCCCATTCATGAATAAAGCTTTTTATTATTATTATTATTATTATTATTATTATTATTATTATTATATAATTTCGTAATGTAAGTCGATCAAATTGCATTGACATATTTTTGTTTTAACATTGCATCTGTTTTTTTGCATAATTTTATTAATACGGCAATTGCATGGGTTAGTCACTGAGACATAACGTCCCATTTGTTCATTAAAATCTACACGCATTGCTTCGATTGGTTTCCCCAACTCTTAGTAATTTTATCTAATCGCATCTTTAAATATTTATATTCGGTGGAAATGAAATCATCTTAGCTGAAAGTTCAATTATAGGCTCGACATCGACTCAGTTTGACCTCCGTGAAACCGTAGAAAATAAGAAAAAAATAATTGAATCCTGGATGAAAAATGGCTGTCGTTTTGGGCCATGGTACTTGGCACATTCCAGCAAAAATGAGACAAAAAGCTCGTCCGAAATTAATGGCTGCGATGGAACGATGTATTAAACCACCAAAAAGCGCAAAGAAAATGCCATCGTTGACAGATGATGATAATAAATTCTCAAAAATCATGTTCTTCGTAAGCTCGGGCTAATGATGTAGCGGCTACGGCATTAAGGGTGATTGCTTTTAAATCTAGTCATTGCACTTTTTAAGTTTTTGGCTTTTACTTCAGTTTGTTTCATTCGGTGCTGGCAAGAATGTCGCCTTTTCTTTCGATGCATTATAAATAAGCCTAATGGATTTCTGCACTTTTTTTTTGCACTCGGCTCGAGTAACGACAAAAGAAAGGGTTAATGCGCGAAATGACGGCTTTGAGATGATTAAAACTTCACAATACAAAGCCAAAAAAATCGGTTTTTAGGGTTTTTTTGGATGGTCAATTATTAAAAAGTCTGCAATTAGTAATGATTTTTTAACAAATTGAAATTGTAAAATGTAGGTTAATTTTATGCATTTTTGACGTTGAACTACGTCTTCCCCGACTTAGGGGTTAATTTGACGTCAATTGTTAAATTATCACCATAGCGTAATTCATTAAATTTCTGATGATTTCTTAATCATTAAAATTTTAATTTCTCCGATTTAAGGGGGTAGTTTAGAGTTTCTGAAAAATGGGACATTAATGAATTCATAAAAATGACGTCATCGCAGTAAATGATGACGTAATACATGAAATTCGGATACTTCCAATTGAAAAAATGGTGATGAGGACGACGTCATCGTTTACTACGCAGCCCCAGAAGTAGTTCTACGTCAAAACTGCAGGATAGTTAGACGTTAAACTACATGCACGTCTTTTCCCAACTTAAGGGTGTAGTTTTGAAGTTTCTGATGTCCGATTAAATGGCCGAAATATGGGATATTCTTAATGAATTAATGAAAAAAAAATGCAATTTTAAAAATATCGTCATCATAATTTTAATGAATGGCGTCATCATTTACTACCCATCTCCATATATGTAGTTCTGCGTCGATATTGCACGCAGAACTGCACAGCCATATATACTTCGATGTCTTTTCTCCATCATACCACCTGAATTATTTCATAAGTCTATACGTGCATCCGTCTGCGTTGAAAACAACTCTTGTAAATTGGCTCTTTTTTATACATTTGACCAATTTCTTTTACCCTTACCAGTCCAACCCACCAAACACAGCATTTTCAAATTCCGTTTGGCTTCTCCGCAAACTATTTCGTACGTTTGCTTCCCCCTCCCCCCCTCAACATCAACCTCGAAAAAAGGGTAATGCGAGTGATAAAAAGCTGCATGATCTGAATTTTATTATTTGCCCAAAAAATCCAGGCCGGGGGTATTAAGGCGCATAGCTCCATCGCGCATCCAATCTGCACACGTCACATTTCCATTACTTTTTGCCAACTTGTTATCACATTCAACTTTTATCACGCTAGTTAACAATGCGCGTGCCCCAATAACTGCGAAAACTGCAATCTTTGCGGGGGCCTTTAGCGAGTAATCCTCGCCTCCGAAATACTCTTTTATAAAATGTTGCCATCCCCCCAACGCTCGCTTTAACTGGGGGAAAAATAGCGAAGCCCTTCCTTGGCTTTTATCCTTGACTCGGAGAAAATTTCTTAAAAGCCGTTCGTATCCAAGGCAACTAATAAGAGATTATAACGGCTAGGATCCTGCTCGATAATGGACACGTCTCGGCAGTTTTTATCCCAAATTCACGTACGACTAGAAGACTCATCGTGCGGTTTTGCCATGGCTCGGTTTTATGGGAAACGCCGTGACTTTTTCATCTTTTTGTTAGTCAACACGATGCCTCGCTCGCAATTATTAGATAATTTCTGCCCACATATGCATCCGAGGCAGAAATTGAGGGAATTTTTCACGAAACGAGGCCCTCGTTCCGCGTACCTCTTTATGGCCCCCGGTATTAAAACACGTTCGCCGCATGCGCCAGAAATTAACGCTGGAAACACGTTTTCATTAAGTAGCTTTACTATTGCCCATCATCCGTGTTTATTGCAACGGGGCCACGTAATCCATGAAGTTTGGGGGGGAAACAAAACGCTGTTAATTTCATTAATATCTCTATTGATTTTGGACATCGAATGCGCCTTACGCACTTTCACCGTTCGCGGTTCTTAGTTAAGCTTTTTTTTTTTCTTCTGAAAATTTGTGCTGAATATTGACATGAACTTTAGGCGCTACAGCCATTACGAGTCTATAGCATACTTTAAATAATGAAGATACCTTACCAGGTTTTGAAGATTTTATTAACAGCTTTAAATTTTTAAAGGTTTCTCATTACACCAACAATGGTGCTTGACTGGGCCCGTACCTTTAGAGCCAGTTGCACCAAGCCAGTTGCACAAGAGCCAGTTGCCTTTAGAGCCAGTTGCACCCAGCCAGTAGGCAGGGTTAACCTCGGGGTATTAGGAAAAATAACATGGCGGATACCACAAATAAGTCGGATGAAGCTAGAGAATTGCGCATGCTACACCACCTGGTCACACAGACAGGTGAAGCCAGGATGCGCAATGTTGCACGATTGGCCAAAGTTCAGCAGGTTATACATGGGTTCCATAACCCTTAGGGATATTTCATCAAGAGTTAATTGGTGCAACCTAAACAACTAAGCCGAAGGTTAACCTCGAGTACAATTTTAACCCAAGGTTGGTAAACCTCAAACTTTAACCTAAGTTGGTGCAGCCGGGTTTCTGTGCAACTAAAGAATTATGTAAAGAAATGGCGCCAGTATTTGCACTTTTGAAATACATTTTTTAAGGAAATCTCATTTTAAATCCACTGTATCATCATTGTTTCATCTTGTGCTTATGAAGCATATATTATGTTATTTATTGCCATGTGTCTACATATTTTCATCGTCGCAGTGTTACGCACGTTACACCTGACGAAAAACAAATCAAAATAGATTTCTGTTTAAAGTGATTTTCTGTGTTTTTCTTCTATCCTAATGTTTCTTTGTCTATAGTTTTAGCTGTTAAGAAAATATTCACGATCGAGCTTTGTTTTTTCTCATGGGAGCTTTCAAAAATGATCTTTAAAAAATGGCGAATACCACTTTCTTTCATTTAAAAAGTTTCGTATATTCTTTTTTCTACTTAATATACGGTATACATACATCTTTACAGAGGAGGAAATTGTTTATACCGTAGTTCGTAATAACAGATCTTTTAGAAGACAGATACAACATGACTTTAACATAAAGAACTAAAGTTACATCAAAGTTTGGAGGAAATCCTACCCCATGAAAATAAATTCCATATTGCTGCAACTTCTATCAAGGAATTCCCCGTTATAACGAATCTTATTTTTCTTTTCTACATATTGACTAAAGTTGGTTTCAACGAACTTGTGAACACGAAAATTCCTTCGTTTTAGCAGAAATTGTGTAATATCCGAATTAGGAATTTACAGTGTATCTTAAATGAAGAAATGAACATTACATGTGTAATAGTACATCGAATCTCATTACCACGAATCTCGATAAACGTCAAAATTGGTTTGTTTAAACCGTAGTTCGTATTATCAGATCTTTCAGAAGTCACGCAAAACATGATTTCAATATTAAGAACCAAAGTTACATCGAAGTTTGGATGAAATACACTTGGACGGGGACTAGGAATGAGTTCGTATTATCAGAATTTCATTTAAACCGAGATCTTATTAATGGCGTTCCACTGTAATCACCTTTGAAACCCAGAAAGAAATCTAGATATTTAGGTTTAAGGTGTTGATATGTTACCGAACCATTTTTTCTGGACGGATGTATCATCAATGATAACTGTCATCGTGTCCATCGTGTCCTAGTTTTGTCGGCGCCTTTTATATTTTCCATTATCTTCCCGTTGCATTAATAAAAAATTAAAAACTCGTTATTGGACGAGCGTTGCTCGCAGAAATGCTAATTGTCAAGTTTGATAAATAAGTCCATTAAAGTGACATTAGCAAGATCGGAGAAGAAATTCTCTACTGTAGAGTTTTGGGGTTAATGAGCGTCTGTGGGAAAAAGATGAGATTGAAGGGTTTGCTTTAGCGAATGGTAGACACATTTTTGCATATTTTACCAAATAGCTCAACGAATTAAATTTAATGGCAGTCATGGTTGCAGTTTGCACTCGTTCGCCTCAAGACACGCTCGAAAAACTTATAGTGCATGTCTTTTGCGTTCAAACTACCGTGAGTAGAGATGGATTTGACGTTTATCCTCAGTGCCTTTTTTTAAATAAAGGAAATAAAATGGAAAATGACAATTTTTTTTTCTAAAAATATTTTGTTAATTTTCTAAGAGAAAAATAAATCAGTACCATATAATTCTCAGAGTGACATTTCCGACGGGAATTTCAAGTGCCATTCGTTTCCGGCATGAAATAACAATAAATTTTTTGTTTACAAAAATAAAAATCAATTCATGAGTAACCAGCTTTCGTCACGGTGTGTTAAAAAAAGTAAATGTACAAAAAAATTTGCTTCAATAAGAAAAAAAAATAATCATTGTTCAAGCGCCATGTTTTCAAACATGTAAACACTTCACGTTTTCCAATACGACCATTTGTTTTAATACGTATATTTTATTTTTCGGTGGCAGTTAAGTGTGGCAAGTTTGCGTTTCAAATGTTTTTGGAAAGTTTTTACTATTTATCCTGTCATGCTTTTGTGTTATTGATATTGTTCAGCCTGGCGGAACTCGCTTACATTTTTAAGAGTTTTCCAACGTATGTTAGTGGTTTAAAATTGACCAATATGAAACAAATTTAAGCATCGATTCATCCGATTTTTTTATGCTAGCTAAACGACCAGTAAAGATAAAATTAAAACTTCATCATTTATACTTTTTTAAATTTGAGAAAAATAACTAAACGGTGTAACTTTTTACGCGCTATTTCATTGAGTCAAACGATTGGTTAAAAAAATTCCTATCTGAAAAAAATAACTATATTTTTATTCTCATTTTTCAATTCAACTTGACTTCGTACATTTTCTTATAAATTATTCATTGATGTGCAATTCGAAATGCCAAGATTTTCTTAACAGTAGCATTTCATTATGATCGACCATCGATGTTATAATTTCACAACACATCGTTGTTTTGAATATAGGTTTCCCAGCAACTATTGATAGTACAATCGTACGTAATAACAGTCTATAAAATGTTATATCACACGCAAAGTGATGTTTTTTTTTCATCCTCTCCTGTTTCAACGGAAGTGAATTCCATTGATGTTTTCGCACAATCTCCATGCAAAACAAGATTGGGTTCGGTTATCTTTGAGGATGACGGCGATTGGCCAACGTCTAATTGAAGTCCTTTGCCAAAAGCTATTTAATGCCCCGCTAATAACGCGGGAAAAAGTTGTTTGATTATGTAGATGGGCGGAAATATCTTAACGGCGGTTTTCCAACTTCAGCAACCATAGTCGATGTACCCTAAAATTGCTGGAAGGGAGAGAGAGAGATGATGTCTATGCCAAATAGCCGTATGTCCAGAGGGAGATCTATGAAATGATCTTTTATAGACGTCATATATCGTCGTTCTCAATGTACGAATGAACTTCAAATGGGTTTTAACACGTCTATACTTACTCAGCAGCCATCAGACAAAATGATTGGTTGCCATTATTACGAAGGCCAATGATAACCCTCGGAAAATGCTCCGATTTCTGTACACTACTTACTTTTCCTGTTGCCTTTCTAAATAGGCAAGACGGGAAAAGAAAACTCAGACAGATATGGAGCTGCGGTTGAAATCGCTCGCCACGTCCGGCAGTTTTTGGGATCCTGCTCGTGAAAAACGAAATGTTATGAAATTTATTTCAAAATATACTTATAATGGGTCGAACGAATTTTTTTTTAAAGTTTACACATGTTTTAACAAAAATACCTCGCGATACATTTATAACATATTTAGGTTTTGCGAAATTAATTCACAAAGTTATATAATAAAATATGTTTTGAAGGTATATTTAAATTCAGTTTTTTTTGATAAGTTTAGTAAAATGTGTTTAAATATAATATGTAGTATTTAAATATAGGTTTCTTGATACGTTTGGTAAAATGATGTGATTAAATATATTATATTTAACCGCATCACAAATAAACATGTATCTATTTCAAAATGTATTTTTTGTTGCATCGCAAAATATATACCATAAGATATTTTAATGCACAATTCAATTATCAAAACGCTTGAATGAATGTATAGTTTTTTTTTAAATGTATTTTAAATGTTATTAAAATATCGTATTTGATACAATAGTATTAATGTATTCTGTTATTTTTTTAATTTATATATTTAAATTTTGGTTTCTTGATACGTTTGGTAAAATGATGTGTTTAAAGAAAATATATTAACCACATTACAAATATATATTCATGCATATTTTGTTTGATTTATTTAACATACATTTCAAAATGTGTTTTTACAACGAAAAAATATATACCATTTATACACAATGCATTTTCAAAAATATTTGAATAGTACTTTGGATATGTATTTTAAATGTTGTTAAAATATTCTATTTTATTCAATAGTATATTAACGTATTTTGTTGTTTTTTAAAAAAAAAATGAATAAGTTTTCATACGTATTTATCGCAATATATTTAACATTTGCATATGCACGATATTTGGAAATATCTCGGATGTTCAGATTCTTAAATTTTTGAATTACCCGTACATGTATTTGTATGCAACGACTTTATTTCTCCGAAATGCATATTCAAAACCACTTAAATTACAAAAAATGTATTTGTGCACCTTTTTTATATGGGGTATGAAGTTTTTTGTTACATTCAGCTACGTTTGGAAAAAATCTTTTGCAGCTTGACCCGTAAAACATGTAACACACCAGCTTCGATTTTAAAAACAAGATGGCGGCTTAAAAAGTGTAAGCTAACTGCAAATATTTCATGTATGAATTACGAGAACTTCGACGCCATCTTTTTATTTTCCTGATATCACAATCGAGACTCAATGCAGTCAGATTCAAAAGATAAATTAACTTTTAAATGTTACGTTTTTACTGTTAAAATCCAAGTTTTGGGGATTACAGGCCTTTCTAAAATGATGTCATTTCCAAATGTTCTGCTTGAATGTCAGTATGTTGGGGCTGTCGTTTCACCATATCTAATTCCACATTACTCTTTTTCTAAATCCCCCCGAAACATGATGAAGAATAAACTTCGGTAGTACATGTCAGGCCTGGAGAAAAAGTAAAATTTATATATGGCCATCAGATATAGAAAAGTGTTGTAAAATACAACAGTACATGTCCCATCTTGGGTTTTTGGCACCATTATTCAATCGTAGCTCTTTCGTTTGATGCTTTTTATAGTTACCTTAAGAGGTGCAACAATTTTTGTTGTCTCTTTGGCTCGTCTTTCGTGCTTTATGTTTAATCTCGGTGAATTTGTCAAAATGACACGAGTGATCTTTTAATGGTTTTTGAGGCAAATGCGGTGCCAGTAAACAGCGCCTTAGAGACATAAATTTTCGTCTCGGTACGTACAAGGCCACGGTGTAGCTCATTTATATTGAAAGCTATTTATAGGTTCGATTGTCGTATTTGGTATTAGGGCAATTTTCTTTCCCCGTTTATGGGGAGGGTTATAGCCCGTGTAAGTGATTCCTTATACGAATTATTAGCTCGGTTATCTCGCACTCCATGTGGATTTTATTTTGCTTTCACAAACGTGCACTTGGCTAGTTATAGTTTCTGGATGTTTGCGTGACACCTTGTTCATACTGTAATGCACATTTTAGAATTGAGAATATTTTGAATGCAAGCTGAAATTTCAAAGGATCGAGATAACGTAACATTTTACCAACTAATTAGCACAATTTGGAGAAAATTGAGATTATAATTGAAATTGTTTTGAATTTAGGATGACATTTATAACAGAGATAAAGTAAAATATTTCTATCTACACGCCGAAACGTTTAGACAATTGAGATTATTTTGAATTTTGTCTGAAATTTCTGAAGAGATGAAGTAACATTTTACAAACTTAGTCATTATTATTAATTTTAAGCCAATTGAGATTTTAAAATTAAATTAATTTAGATTAAAGGCGGAAAAATCTAAGATGACGTAAAATATCAAGCGATAATATATATTTATAAACAAGTTTTGGGATATAAATTGCATCGTAGTTCTTTCCAGCAAAATACATAGCTGAAATGAGGATCGTATTCTATTCTGGAATTATTTCTGGAAATATATTTGCAAATTAATTTTTTCCTAACATACGTGGTGATATCAAGCAATAGGCCAAATATGTATCTGAAAACAAGTTTTGGGACATAAATTGCCTCGCGTGTGTTTCTGTCCAATAATAAGTGCTCATAAAAAGATCATTTTCTATATTGAAAATATATGTAATAAGGATGTTTTTTCCAACACACAAGGAGATATAAAGCAAAAATATATCTGGTAACAAGTTTCGGGACATAATTTGTCTCAAGTGGGTTTCTTTCCAGAAATTAGTTGCTTAGAAGGATCATTTTTTTTTCTGGAAACATGTTTTCGAAGGAAATCTTCCCAACATACGTGGAAATACCAATCGATAATATATCTGGAAAGAAGTTTTGGGAAATAAATTGCCTCGTATGTTACGGCCTTTAATTTTAAAACATTCTCGTTGCAAAAAAAAATAAATATTTCCTTTGTTTGATGTATTTTAAATTCGTTTTTTGATCTGTTATTGTCCCTTGTCTGCATATATTTTCTGAGCTTAACCTGCTCGTCCCGAGATTGATCTTATTCTTTGCACAAAACCAATCATTGTGTTTATCCTAGCATTCATTCTTGATATACGTTTCTGGAAGGAAATTAGGCTAAAGAAAGAGCTATGTTTATACTGGCTATAATTCCTATAGATAGATTTTTGTCTCATTCTTCTTTGGCTCTATAAGTAATTCACATGATCGACCGTTAGCTGTCTTTTGCATGCGTCACGAATTGAGGAAGACAATACACATCAATAACCTAAATAACTGAGTTCAAATAAGTGGAATTTAATTAAGAATTCTTTATGTTCCCTCTTATTGTGAGGTAGATCTACTACGTGTATTTTTTTTTAAAAATAGTTCGAGGAAATATTTATCTTCTAGGTCTAATCCTCGATGAACCTTATCGACTTTCTAGTTTTTAATGAGACCTCCCAATCAACGGAAGATTAACTTTTTTGAAAGACGCTATTCATTTTTTTTAAGAAAATGTTCGATGCTGCTTTATCAATAGATCAATTACAACGCACTATTAAATTCCTATGCCAATTATTATATATTATTATTAGAGAATTATCTCTGTAAGGTAATGCGTGCAAAGTTAATTGTGGTGGAGGAAAAGCCGTGTATTTTTCAGAAATCCTATTTTTTAAACATATTGGCAATACATATTTTAATTGATATTTTTATTAATGAATAGATAATAAATTTAATTAGAAACTTATTTTGAAATATGACTACATCATGGAATAACCGACACGTGCTTTTAAGAACTTGCAAGGACATCAAAATATTTCGTAAAAAAATAGAAAAGTTTCTTTGCAAACCTGTTTATGATTTAGTTCAAATAATATTGTTTTATTAACTAATGTAATGTGTTTATTATTATTATTACCCGTTGAGTCGTTCTTAAAAAACATTAAACTTGACTACAAATCGTTTTAACAAAATGGCCGTATAGCATGTTACATTCGAATCGAGTTTTTACGAACCTGCAGCTAGGGACACGAAAATATTTCGTAGAATAGAAAGATGCTATTCAAAGATAAATCCTTTTCTCTTTATTATTGATATATTTATATTAATTAAAGATATCAAACGTAATTAAAAATCGTTTTAAACTTGCAGGGTCCTTAACATATTTCGTAAAGAAAGTTAAATAGAGAGTTCTTAAATTGAAATTACTACCTTTTTCTCCGGAAAAAACATGATGAAACTCCGATGAAAACAACCCTCGCTGAATGAGAAAAGTAAGTTCGTAAAACAGGGAATCTGCAATTGTAGTTCGTAACTCGGTGCAAAAATGGACTTCCTTTCATGGACCCCAACAATAGTTGGCTAATATTTGCCTTATTCATCAAATATAAACAGACACCTATAAACGTTTTATGACATTGCTGATTAAAAAGCCTTACGTGGGTGCGCCAGTCTGATATTTCTAATACCACTCATGTAAAGCATTCGAAAAACTATAACAAAAAATCGTAGTTTAGAAATTAGTTACAAAGGCCCAAATCTGTAAAAAACGTAACTTCTATGTGATTTCAACATTTAACTTACGGTATATTTCCAAGTATACAAGGAGAAAAGCAAACTCATACCTAAAAAAACGATCCATTGTGAGTCGACCGTATAACGTAGACACAATTCAAGAGGTGGAGATCTAATGTTTCGTATTTTTCCGACAAAAATACTTTTTCGCAGCTATTTATATTATCAGACAAGATTAGAAGACGAGACATGTACCCCCTTTAATTAAATCAAGCGTTGAGGCTAAAAAGCAAAGAAATCAACCGTGTTTTTATTCAGATGTGGACATACAGAAACAGTAGTACAATGTCTTGATTCAACTCGAAAATATGTCTGAAATAAATAAAATAATCCATTTGCCAGTTGCACCACATTATGTAATGGGTCTTAAACTCTTTTAATGCTTTTTAAATGAATTACCTTAATTGACAGAGTTCAGTAACGTTTTCAATTGGTTTACTCAACCTTTAGAAATACATGTATTAAAATTATAGTTTGTCTTTTACTCACATGTAACATTTAGTGTGACAAACTAGATGTGCATGCACATGTAATTTTTTAAATTCATTAGCTCTATAATTTTAAACAAAGGTTTGGGAACATTGTGGTTTTTTTAAAATTATATTTGTTGCACTTAAAAAAAATTGTAATATTTCACGTAGAATCGATCACGTCTTTCTCCGACTTAAGGGGGTAATTACGAAATATCATATGAAACAAAAAAATCCCATTTTAAGGCGTTTTTAATGAATTATGGCATAATTCTTTAAAATCCTGATGACAATACTTTCTTTAAAATGCTGATGATGATGTCCTTCTTTCAAAATTCTAATAATGACGTCATTCATTACAATTTTAATGATGACGATAGTCATAAAAAGTTTCGAATGTCTCATTTTGGAGCAGTTTTAATGAATGACGTACTTCATTACAATTTTTATGATATCATTCATTGACATTCTAACGATGATGTCAATTTTTAAAATTCTGATGATGCCGTCAATCATTAATAATCTGATGATGGTGGTATCATACGTTAAAGTTTGATTATAGCGTCCGTCATTCATTTAAAATTCTTATGATGACGTTATTCTTAAAAAAATTCATAGTAATGTAATCTGTAAAACGTTGATGATAATGCCATTCATTAAACAGTTTGATGGTGACGTCATTCATTATAATGTTGATGGTGACGTCATTCATTTCGTGTTGGATGGCAACGTAATCTGTGATATTCTGATGATGACTTCATCATCATCATCATTTTATTAAATGACGTCATCATTAAATATTTAGCCCCATACATGTACGTAGTTCTACGTTGAAAAAATTCCTTTGCTATGGCCAAAAATGTCCTATATAGTTTCTATAAATTCGTCTACTCATAAATTGGCTGTCGCTGCCATAAGTTGAACCATACGCCTGTTAAACGAGTTGATTATACGTTGAACAGCTGGACGACTTAATTTTGGTCCGCATACTGTAAATGATCGATTAACTTGTTTACAAACTTTCTTCTAATTTGACTGCTGCGGTTTAGAGCGTTAACGTTAAATATTGTCACAATTTTGACTTTGAAATATGATTACGTCGTTGGGTAAAATGGCGAATGTTATCTTTTAGAGTTTTCGCATCTGAGGAATAGCCGAAATTACGATTATCAAGCAGCCTATAATGAAACGATAAAACCCGCAGGAAGCAGTTTAAAATGAAAAATTGTTCAATTTCCTCGCTAAGCTTTTTTAGTACCTATTAAAACAAAAGAGTTGATATTTCCAGTATAGCAGACTTTTCTAGATATTAATTAAAGAAAAATATATGTTGATGCAGAGCTAAAACGAAAAAAAAATGACGCAATGTTTTTTATCATATTTGTGTAAATGAGCTAAGATTATAATGAAAATAAGTTTTCTTTGGGGGGGGGGGGGGAAACCCTTAAAAAGTAACTAGACCGTTTCGCTCCGCGAGTTTTGCATTAAAACATTTGTTTTCATTGTTGAAAAGCTAATAATAAAATGTAAGAAAACAATGCTTTGAAATACTTTTTTTTTCTGCGCTAAATTAACGTATTAAATTTACCACTAAAATAAGTATATTTTATTATTTGTGCCCGTTTTAAAGCCCGCGTTTTTATGTTATTGGTGATTAAAGAACGATGCAAATTGCAATTTTTAATAAGATAAATGATATGTTTAGATTTCTTACAGATGTTATAGCGTAAAGTCTTATTTCTACCTTTTGTTTAAACCAATTTGCATTTATACAACTACAAATGATTTTTTATATAATAAAGACAAGTGTGAATTGTAAAACAAACAAAAAATTCTACGTAAGCTTTCAGTACTTTTTAAAAAAAAAATACAAATAATTTTTTTAATGTATATCATATTTTTATAAAGTGTGTTTAAGTCAAGTGTGTAATATACCGCGTTACATATACGCATTTTAAAAACATATTCGAAAATCTTACAATGACTGACTTTTCAGTACTACGATAACTCCCTGTTTAGAACTGCATTGGCTGTTTTTTTAAACATCACATAATGTTTACCACTAGTAATTGAATTATGGACTCTTAAAATAGTTTTATCAAAACTCAGTTTGTTTCGTGGTCTAAAATATTGTTAAGTTTTAAAAGACTTTACAAGTTTAAAATAAATAAAAGTGGGAAAAAACGAAGTTAAATTCTAACTTTTGAAAGGAATATAAGATTTAATTACGTACTTTAAAAAAAATGAGGAATTCTAAGTATTTCGCAGCCCCAAACCGAGAACATTAAGCGCGCTTCTCGTTTTATTATCGTTATTAAATTGTCGTTTCGTAAAAAAATGTACAAACCCCGCAATTTCTTAATTCGATCAAAAGCTTTTTTTATTTTACGATGACGAAATGCATAAACTTTCCGCTAATGAAAGTCTAGTTTCCAGACTAAAACTATATACGAGCGAGTTGCGGCTAGGTCCCGTAATGGTAGCCGTGAATAGAACTATCTCCGTATAGTTAATTTGAAAGTGGAAAAGAGAGATCTACCTAGTTCATGAAATGTCTCTGGAGATAGCATTTCGATGGGCATATAACTCCAGCACCTAGTTAAGTAGAGTATTACGGTAGTAGTTTTCCCAAGCTCTGTATTTTTTTCCACACTCTATTTTAACGGATAAGTTTCTATACAATTCTCGGAAACACTGGACGTAGAGTGTTAAGCGCACGACCTAAGAATTATTCCCAGGGATTTTGAGGTGTGCAGAAAGGAAACGTTGGCAATTATTGGGTGGAGGCTCGCCTTTGTGCCCTCTCCAGTCTCATCCCTCTTCGAGGATTCTCATTTTGTGGTCAGTTCTGGCTGCACAAAACTCGGGTTGTTGAACGAATAATTAGAATTGCCGATGAATGCGCAGATTCGCCCGAGCTTTTAATGATGTCTTTATCTCCTGAAATTCCTGAGATTTCGCGATCGTTAGCATGTCCAGAAGAGATTTCAATGGGACTTTAGAATCATCAACGAGTTGGTCTTGGCGTGCCATTTGTGGTTTTCTATAAATGTTCTTTCAAAGTTGGAAGTTTTCACGACGCAGGTACTTTCCTTTATGAATTTCGGCTGGCACTTTTGATGTTCACTCAGTAATGATAATTTGCATATTGGAGTTGCCCGATCGTATCATCGTTTGCTCGAGTGGAGTTCAAGACGAGAATCACTCCAGTTTGCTTCGGAATTATTCCCGCGATGTCGATTGGTGAAATTAGCATCATCTTTGGCGAAGGGGATCCGCAACTTTGGTAGTGCAAAATTGGGCCTAAAATACAGACTAAGGGGATCCGCAACTTTGGTAGTGCAAAATTGGGCCTAAAATACAGACTGCGCATTGTCCTTTCCCCATTATGAAAATCATTTAACAACATCGATGGAGGTCAACAACGTGCGGTTAGCGAAATGTAGTTTTCTCGTGCCAGCATGCATTTGACCTATATTCCTGGCCCCTGGCTAACCTTTTAACCATTGGCCCTCGTGCTTGATGGGAGCAGCCTTGGGCCCTTGCCTGATTTGTGTCCTTTCCTAATAGGTGTGGTGTCTTTGATGTAGTGTTGTAACCCTATCCCTTTTATCTTTATTTGTGTCCTTCAGACTGTAGGCCTACGTCTCATATGCCTCTTTTATTTTAGGGTAGTGTTGTGTGTCCTTTTGATCTTTGCGGCCATCTAGGCATAGTCATTGTCTGCTGGATCACCTTTGGGCGCCCTTTGCCTTATAGGCAAATAAATCCCCACCAACTAAACCAACTAGTTTCCATTATGTAAAGTACAGCTTTTGTCATGGACCCCACATCATGGAAAGGATGACCCCAGGCCAGGATCTTTGGCAGGCCTAGCTCCTACCTACTTCTAAGGTTATGGACAATGTTAGACAACCTGGTGTGAGGCTGCTAGGGGTGGGGGGAGCGACAAATTTAACACCAGTTACACTTAATGATTCATAATTTTGCACCATTATATGTTGCATTATACATGTATAATACATGCTTCAACTTTAATATATTTTTATTAAAATGTAATTTTTAGCTGTCATCTTTTAAATTAATGTTATGGTTGAGGGGCACTAATTAGGCAAATTGCATAAGAGGGAGTAATGGTGAGGTTTTTCGTATAAAAAGAGGTTCAAAATAGTTTAGGAAACATTGCTACGGTGAATACGGAATTAAGCGCCGGACCCGCAATAGCCGCCTGCCTTTAATAATCGCCGGGGGGGAGGTTCCCCGGAATTTGCAAATAAGCGCCGGGGCGCTTAATTCCGTATTTACGGTATCTCAGAGTTAAACTTGTGGATATTTACTTTAGCGTTACTATAATAAAGTATTGAAATCAATATTTGTGAAGTATAATGTTAGTAATTGAAAACATTTTAATTTATTGTTAGTTTAAGATCCAATAAAGGATCTTAAGTCAATTTTTTAATAACGAAACATAATGTTTACGTTTTACCAATTTTAAAGTGATTTTTTTCATTATATTAATTTCATGTTTGAATGAAAATTCAAACAATGTCGTCTCAATTGATTAATAAAAATCATCATCCTACATGTTTTTTCTAGTTGCATGTATGCATTAAATTAATCTTATCTTATTTGAGTATAGGCCTATGTGAAATCTTTGATCTGTATTTTTTTCCTGAGAATCATGCAGCAGACAATCCAATAAAGCGCTATTAATTTGCCGATCTTTTAAGTAGTAAACTATGTACTTTGTCTCTCAAATGGAAGCACTTACAACGTCGTCTAAATGAAATTTCATAGGGAAATAATCTGATCGCACTTTTGCTTTCACAATGATGAACTCAGACGCCGGTAAAAGCTTTTTAGGCATAGATTTTAAACCAATCAACGTGATCACCGTCAATAATTAACGTTAATTGAAGTTTATCTGAAGTTATTTTAGATGTCGTAATAGAGCGCTTTAAAAACTAATCGTTCTATACATGTCTTAGAAACGTAAGGCACATGTGGAAGAATTTACAAGTCATTATAGCCAGATGGTGTCGTTCTTTTTCATGATCAGACAGTTTAAAATTAGTCTGGAAAATAAATTAAGAATTAAATATATGTGTGCACATTATCCTGTGTGTATATAAAATAAGTTAATTAGACCGTTACTACAGTAGGATATGGATTAAGTACAGTAATCCATTTTATGAGATATTAGGCCGCGTCACGCTGTAGCAAAAAAAAACCCAAATCCTACAAAATCAGATGAAATGGGCGTATTTTGACTGCCCTGCGCATGCGCGGCCGATTACTAATCGGCTACACATAAATCCACCCAAGGTGGATTTTGTATCGGTTTGCTCGAATAGCTAGAAAGCTCGGGAACTCGATCATCCATTCGTTTTAACCGAAAATTTGTAATACATGTATCCCAATTCAGATGTCGTCTAAATCGCTTAAAATAACATTATTCGTACTATCAGAAATTCACTTAAAAGCTATTTTCTCTTATTGAAGCTTTAATGTATCTAATCCCCTTTGACATAATGCATATGCCAAATGGTGATGCATGCATTTTAATTTCCAGAGCTACCTAATAAATTTATTAGACTTCCTAGCTTCCTAAGCTGAACTATGAAACCCATCGAGCAGTTTCTAAGCTGAACATTGCTGACAGATTTCAAAAGTTATACTCTGACATTCATGGCAGTTTTTAATAAGTTTTATAACGTTCTTCCTCGGAGACGTTTTATCTAAACGTCAAGCGTCAACGTTGGCAAGTATTTCTATTTACCCTTTCCGAAATGTTATGTTAAAACGAGCTGGTGGGCCATTGATTTTACCTAATGGAATCTAGTAGATCTATTAAATGGCCCTCCAATACCAGCATGTCTCGAGTTTTTGTTGCCCATTGAACCCAGTGGGTCTGAAGCAGGTCATCAGTCACCAGTAGGCAATTTCTCGGCAGAAATCACATGGCCGTGAAGGAATCATGCTGATATTAAAGGCCTAGACTTGTATTTAATTAAGTTTGATATTGATGCAGCACGTCAATTGATAAAAAAAATTGGATATATATTTTTTCCCTCCATTTTTTGATAGGCCAAGAATGGGATAAAAGTAATGAAAAGCTAGCCGTACCAGCAGTCTCCGTATATACAGTTGAACTCGGGCAAGTGAAAACCCGTCCGAGCAAAGAAACTGTTGCACTTATCCGGTTTTTCACGTGAGCGGATTTTGCATAGAAGCGCTTGTTTTAGTTCAGCTAATACTCGGAGCAATCAAGTACGGGGTAATTCAATATCTTAGTCTTTTAAACGAGTATTTATGGAAACTATCAACAAAGTTTTTAACACGCAAACATCAATTTAAAATAATCCGACAAGTTGAAATTGTTTCTCAACATCATATGGAACGTATCAAGAATTTACTACTATAGAATGTATTAGCTCATGAAGTTTATTCTCAGAGAAGTGAGTTTTCATTTTGGTGCAGACATCGGTTATTCCTCTCAGACCGAAATTTTGTCATATAAAATGTATGATAACGTAATGCATACTGTCGACTCCTATAGCTGTTTCGTGCGAGTTAAGTTACAATGTAGTAACTCTGAGCAAAAATGTGCACTTGATTTCTGAGATACTTCGCAAAATTAAGTTAAAGAGTTACTTTCATAAATTGGAAGAGTAAATACGCGAGTCGACTGTAGTAGTATACTCAATGAGAATTGATGTTGTAGAGTGAAAGACCGGATTTTCACATATCCGTGTATAATTGAATACAATTAGATGCATCTCAAGCTTGCTGAAGATGTTACTTATACGGGTTTTTCATTTAAGCGGTTTTTAATTATCCGTGTTCCATGCACACACAAAACATAAGGTAAGCATTCGTTGGCAATGGCACTTAGAAGTAAGAAAGTTAATTTTTTTGACCACTATCGCCAACCAGCGGGCAAACAATTGGTAATTTAAATGCATTACCAATTGTTTGCCGCTGGTTGGCGCTAGTGGTCAAAAAATTAATTTTCCTAATTCTAAGTGCCAACGAATGCGTACCCATAGGGCACAAATTCAGGGTTTGAACATTTGTTTCAATTATAAGTTTTTTTTATTATTTAAGCGGGTTTTACTTGTCCGATTTCGACTGAATATGTATTAGACTCCTATTTTATTGTAGTTTTTTTATTGAATTCGCCTTGACCAGCATTATATTTCTGGGCTCATTGATGACCACTTGACCCCCAGGTTGTAATACTGAATCAAAGGACAACCTGAATCAAAGGTGCATATAAAGTCGATATCTGCTTTTCGTCTGTCATCGCTAATAATAAATGGGACTTTCAATATTCTGGGACCTTTCTTTATAGATATATACGACCTTTTTTAAATCAATCTCTTCGGTAAGCTATTCTCATTTGCTATTCTCGATTTCTTTCTCTCTTGAGGGTCAAAAAATAAATAAAAAAAGGATTTCTGGACGTTGTAATATACCGGCAGTTGGCAGTGGCTTCATATTGACCAGGCCTTGAGGTTATTTATTCTTCGGGTACAAGAATTCCATCTGCTCCGAGTTTTGCCATATTTTCTCCCCTCGATTCACCTCTGTCTATCTTGCGCATTCAATTTGAAAATGTCTGAGAAAATTCTTCGATGAAGATGGACGGTTATTGAACGTTTTATTTACCTTCTCGGGTATGTAAAGACCTGTTTTTTAACGAAAATCTGCATCTCTGATTGATTCGTATTTTAGTTCTTCACAAGGAATTTACAATAGTCTCGACGTACTGATGTACAGTGTACCGAGGTCCATGATGTACTGTATTTTATTTTCCAAAATGATTGAAAATCTATACCGCATAAAAAATAAAAAAATGGAGTACAAAAAGGAATTGCAACGAAAACATCCCATGTATCAAGATGACCAACAAATTACGTCAGTTAAGTAATTAAGTCATTTATAAATAGAACAATAACGTCGTTTTCTTACCTGTTTTAAGTGGTCATTTTTACGAAAAAGAAAAAAAATAAATGAGGTCGCGTCGTTTTCTAACGTGTTTCCAAGTTGGTTATTTTTTACGAAAAAAAAAACATGCCAAAAAATGACGATCTTTTCTGACATGTTTCCGAGTTGTTCATTTCTCCGAAAAAAAAAAAACTATCAAAAAATAACCTCTTTTTTTGGGAATTGGTGTCCTTTTTTTTAAATCATTAAATTATGACATATTTTCGACGTCCTTTCTTGGTTAGCTTGCTACGCATGAATAGATGTGGGCATTTTAAATAGTTTTGAAACGTTTGTCTGTTTGAAATCATCTATCCATTCAAGACCATTCTTGACCATTTAATAAATTGATCATATTGACTCATCACCCAAATAAGACCAGATGGTTTAAATTTACCCAGAACATTTTAGAAATGCCCATACTTAGAAAATGGCAAGATGTATGCATTATACACATTGTGAATTGCTGGCAGCATCAATTGTTTGAACGAATTCACATCCAAAGCAAGTTTATCTATTCAATTATTTGTAAAAGATTAATTAAAATGTTATTTCCACATCAAAAAGAGAAATAAATAACATTTTGGTTTAACTTTAATTAAAAATTTCTAATTAAATTTTGAACTTTAAGCAGAGCACATCATTCTTTAAATGCAGTAAACTTGCCACCAACGCGACGTATGCGAGCAATATGGTACCAAACTAAGAGCAGTATTTATTTAAAAAAAGATCTCTAATATATTTAATCTTCATTCAGTATAAGCTTCTAAAATGCTAAAAATACCAGATGGTGAAATTAAATTAAGCGAATTAATCAGTGAAATCAAAACAAAACAACAACAAAAAAAAGCTTAAAACCAGACAAGAAATACCATTTTTTTACGTTTATTTTTGTCCACAATTATAATTCAACAAAACTGATTCGTCTTATTTCACTAAATTTATATACGGGTATTAAAAAGACGTCCGCATTAGTTGTTTATATTTTCATGAGAGTAAGTCACATTTTTTTAAGGTTTTCCATAACCTTTAAATGTGTTATAATTCACCTAGTAACGGTTTATCAGAACACTAACAAAAATGTTGGAATATCTGTAGCAGTTTAAGGACCTTTACTTGTCTTCGTAAAATGAAATATTTTCGATAATTATTATCGAAAATAATTTTATCCGTAATTTAGATAATTGGATAATTATCTCCAATTTAAAATTGACCCGCTAATTGATTTTGAATTATTAAAAAAAAAATTTTGATTTAAGAAAGCGCCATCTAATGAGTAATACGTACAGCTTCCACTTTAGTAACAAAATATTTTTTCTTGTTTTAGAATTAACGCGTGTTTTCCACACGTTTTAATTACCTCATTCTTAACGCATCAATAGACAAATGTCTACAATATGTTCAATTTCATGAAATTTTTTTAAAAAATCTTCGAAAAGTTATCGTAAAGATTACTTTAGAAAAAATAGATGAAACTTGGTAACGTACATATCTATAAAGTAAATAAGGATATAAATCATCCCAAACTTTGGCATACGAAGTCCATGAGGTTTGATCAGTACTATACAACCAATCATAATAATAATAATTAATAGAATAGCTACATCTTTTTTTTATTTACAGAATAAACAACAAAAGATGAAACTATCTATCTTTGAGATAGTTATTTGAAACGCAGTTCTAAAGAGCTCCAAATTGGAAGTAATTCAATTACTTTGTTTCTTACATTTAATCAGAAAGCAATTGATTCCGCCGAGACTACTGGTTATATTTAAGTTATCTCATCCGAAATCGCACAAGTCTAGTCCGTGATTATGGTGAAGACCTAACATTTCTTCGCAAACTTTTCTATTTCATAAATTGCTGGCTCGAAATATATGTTTGTATTGCTGGTTGTAGTTTGCTGGTATATATGTATAGGTGGTCTTGAATTGCTCGTTCCTCGAAGCAACAGCCAAACATCACTAAGATATCATGGGAAGATTTCCAGTGCATATGACAGGCTTTTCATATCTCGAGGATACATTGAGGAAAGGGTCATCCTTTGAAGCAGAACGAAAGCCATTGAAGAGAAAACACATGAGGGATGACTGCAATTTGACTGAGAACTTCACTGAACCTTAAATATGGCGAGTATAAAATGTGGTATGGATAAGATATAGGCTTAACAATGTCTAGCTGCCAGACGTCTACGCGGAGTATATAATATAAAACTTTAACTCTGTTTCGAGAGGGCATCGGATGCAATACACTTTTTCAAAGATCATTAAATGTCAAAAAAACTAGAAGACAGGAATCTATTATGCAATGAAATGTGGTTGAATGTGAAATGACATTGGTAAAAATAACCCTAAACGAGTTCGCCCAGAATCGGACGTCAGGGCGAATGAACGGTTTATGAATATGGATTCGACGTTTCTGTCAAAATAACATCAACAACGTTATTAAATAAACCTATGTTTGGGCATAGCAATAATGCTAGATACCATCGTTTAATTGTGTCATCTTTGTTTACGAATTCTAGACATTGATTTCCTCGTTTCATATTGAATATAAACTGAGATAAGCATTGCAAAATTGCCAGAAACAATATAGATGTGGAATTTTTCCAATTTACAAGTGAATTTTTTAAACAAAAGTATTTGTACATTTTGCTTTTAACAAATATGTACAGTAGCACAAAAAATACTGATCTTATTTAATTTTCTTTATAATGTCAAACGAAGATACTGTATAGGCTACTGTAGCACCGTTTAATGGAATTAATGAGCTAAGCTATTACCTCATAGATTTCATTGATTTAATTTAATGTGTTAAGACATGAATTGCTTGTTTCATTAGTTTCAAAGCAATATGAAACAGAATTGACGGCAATATACTGCACGTGTACAAGTAAGCTCGTAATTAATCTGACAACGCAACGGACTAGCTATGTAATTATGCCGAATTAACTTACAGTATATACATGTATGTGCACGCTTAGGGTGCTTACACAACAAAACTTTTAAATTAAGAATAATAATTTTTTTACCACTAGCGCCAACCAGCGGGCAAACCATCGGTAATTTAAATGCATTATACCAATATTTGCCCGCTGGTTGGCGCTAGTGGTAAAAAAGTAACATTCTTGCCTAGAAGTTTAGTTGTGTAAGCACCCTAACCCCTGAATTTTGCTCCTCCAGTATAAAATGATGCAGAATTATACCTATAATTCCACATCTGAAATGGAGATTGGTTGATGCGTCATCAGCGTGACACATGACATATAGTCATGCATTCAAAACCTTGAAGGTCATGTTTCTGTTGCCTCACCTGAATCACCTCTGGAGTGAACGAAGTAGTTCACTTATTCACTTGCGTGAACAAGTTCTTTTTTTTTCCGTTCACTCAATCATACACTATCGTGTGGCTCGCGTTTTGATGTTGGAACATCAAAGGTGCCGACACGGAGGTCTGTGCGTGTACACTAGCGCCACTATGCGGAAATTTCGTCGCCATTTCGTATTCAGCGCGTTATGTATAGTCTGCACGTGTATGCGAGTGTGATTACAGACTGATACGAGAAGAGGATGCGTTTCAAATGAAATATTTCCTCATTAGCAGTTCATAAATGATGAATGAGCGCTTATGCAAATTGCACGCTGTGACATTTCAAAACACGCTTTCTCCCACCCACCCAATTCGTGCCAGAGGACGTGGGTATTAGCGCGGTTGAGCCTAAGCCTAATGAAGAATTAATGAAATTTGGGCGCAATTAGGTAACGAACATACATCTTCGTATTGCTCCATCTGCTATAGAGAGAGTTTGGGACGAAATTAAATAAAACATCCATTTCCGCGGAATATCTTTTATAAGCGTATCTCGTTAAGCAATGTGCGCTCTCGACTTTTGCGATAACTTAATATGGCTATATGTTTCAATTGGGAAACTTTCCAAAGACGCACCTCTTTCAATGAGTTATTATTGTATATAGGCTTGGTTAAAAATGAAAATAAATATGGAAATGAGAACTCCGAATTATTCCAGTTTGGTATAGGGAAATCTTTGTTTGTAATGCAAACATGCTCAAACAATATAAATTACTGATTGAACAAGGGAGAGGGGAGGGTAAATGATGTTACCGGATTATCCGCAATATTGGAAAAAAACTCAAACATGGCCTTAACGTAAATAGAAATATCATGAAAATGCTTGCGCTAGTATAAAATTATTTACATTCTTTAAACGACATCTTTTTATGTATATTTTTTAAATGTAATGATTTTTTTGTGAAAAATTACGTAGTTTCTTTTCTTATTTTTCAGAATTTGTCATTTTTGTTGCCACAAGTTTAATTTTTAGCATGATTCAATTTTGAGTCATTTCGTAGCCATTTAATCGTGTTTTTGTCTTGTTTTGCAGTCCGAGTACGGGTTAACCGAAGAGCAAGTGGCTGGTAAGCAAAATCCTATTTTTAAATATTTTTAGTCATTACTTGTACAGTGTACTGCAGTGCAAACGAAACGTTTGGACTTCGCAGTGTCGTAAGCAATACCGTATAGTAATGTACAACATCATTGCATAAATAGCGATAGTTTCTATAAAATTCATCTCAGACACGATAAATATTGAGATTTTCCTGATTGTTTCTCAAAAATAAACGAGATATAGTTCCTTCTTTTTTTTAAACTCATGACGACAATTTTATACTGTATAATTCAAGTCATATACTTCGGAAGTGGCATCATTTATCGCCTGCCGTTATCGAGAATTTATTAAAATAATCTGATGGTAATGTCACCAAATGACGTCATGGATACCTCAGGAGGTATGTATGACGTCAATAAAGTGCATTTTTTTTCAGTTAAATTCCGTATTTCGGTTAGTTTGCACACGAACCCCCCGCTGTCACGAAGACCCCTTATCTTCAGATTTAACAATTAGGCCTGACGTAATTTAATGGGCGCCGGGTAAAACGTGACATTGTGAGGATTTTTTTAGGCTTTTCCCTTCAATTTTTTGGTCGTGAATAGAAGAATAAGCAACCTTCTATCTCGGATGCACACTCGCTCATCATCTCCGCCTCGATTTTTCTGCCATGAAATATAATTAAACTGGCATTAAGTAGCTTAACTTTTCGTGAAAATGTCACCGTCGTCCTAATGATGATCGCGTGCGTCTTTTAATTTTCTCCTCGTTATTCGTCAAAATTAGGTCTCGGTCTCTACAAATTAAATTTGGTTCCGATAAATTCCCGTTGATCCGTAAGATTTTGAGGAAGGATTTGCGCTGAAGTTCATTATATTTCGAAGTCTTCTTATTGGTTCGTTCCTAACGTATTAGAGGGCGCCTCCGTTCATCGTCATGGGCCCTATATTTTTTCCCCTGACAAATTTGACACCGTAGTTGCATGTAGTTGCATTTGCCGTAGTGCATGACTTTTTCTTCTTATACTCAACACACGATTGCATAATATCTATTGCTTTGACTCATACAAGTATGATGGGTAAAGTTTTCTTTTTTCGTGGTTGTGAGCCTTTTTTAGTTTTATCCTGGTCATTAGATCGATCGTCGAAATTCAAGTAATTCACTTTGATTTCATTTTTTTTCTTACTTAAGGGTACGTAGCCGTTGGTACTTATAATTTAAAAAATTAAATTACCGACCACTAGCGCCAACTACCGGGCAAACA
>JAQGBX010001435.1:0-24940 GCA_034698745.1 Megaphyllum sjaelandicum | reverse complement strand
GACTTCCCTGACCTGTGGCCACCCTGAAAATAGTCCAGCAATTTGAAGAAATAACTCTGTATCCTCAAACTATTCGCCGATTTCTTCATAGAAGTAGTTATCATAGTCAAACTCACAGATGAAAGCAAGTTTAATATAGACTATTGTAAGCATGTTGCATACATATGGAATGTTCTGACTCGGGGCTTTATGTGGGAGTTTGGTTATGATAACAAATTGGCGAATGGTTTGACAGTTATTTCTTCAAATTCCTGGACTATTTTGGAAAGTTCAGAAACATTCATTCTTGGATTTTCTTCATTTTTTGATGATGACCCCTAGCAAACTTCATAGTTATCATAGGCATCATGCGAGATATCGTTGCTAGCTTTTCAAAATGTTGAGGACAACATAGTTGGACGCAACTAAAATTACCTGTTTTTTGTAACAAACTTTTGGTCATACCTACCGATCGGACTTTATCAACTACGAATGAATGACCAGACCTCTGTTTTCAGGCTGCCTGCATTCCTCTATTTCTGCGCAACAAAGATGTGGCCGCCGAGGCTGTGACCGGAAGTGGCAAGACGCTCGCATTCGTCATTCCCATTATAGAGATTCTTTTGCGCCGTGAGGAACAGTGGAAAAAGTCCGAGGTACGAATGCATCCATCGTCGATCTGCAAGGGAAAATGAAACGTTAGATTGAACTGCCTCGTAATATTCCACCATTTCATCCGTTAGGTGGGAGCCATCATTATAACACCGACGCGAGAGTTGGCCTTTCAGATTCATGAAGTGTTGTCTCATTTTCTAAAATACATACCGGAGTTATCACACGCTCTGTTCATTGGTGGTAATAATCCAATGCTGGACATTCAGAAATTCACAGAAATGGGGTAAGGTTAAGTCTTTTAAAAGATATGAACGCTTAGAATGCGTGACAATCGCCAAACGCCAAAACCTTTTTAATATCTGCTACTGTTCAAACAGAGGTAACATCATTGTGGCCACACCCGGACGTTTGGACGACCTGCTGACCAAGAGACAGACCGAGGATTTCAATCTGGCCGTGAGCGTCAAGTATCTGGTATAAACTATAACGTATATTAACCACACATGCATTGGCAACGTACTTCACAATTTACTAACGGCATGATCTTAACAGGAAGTGTTAGTTCTCGATGAGGCAGACAGGCTGCTCGACATGGGTTTCGAATCATGGTAAGTCGACTCCCTTTTATTCCAATTTGCGTTTTTCATGCTAATCTCGTCCGACTGTTTCGCATTAATCATTTTCAGTCTGAACACAATTTTGAGCTATTTGCCGAAGCTGAGGCGGACGGGCCTGTTTTCAGCCACGCAAACCAAGGAAGTAGAGGCCCTGATCCGTGCCGGACTGCGAAATCCTGTTTGCATATCTGTCAAAGAGAAAAACGTCCACGACGAAATGATGCAGAGAACTCCCTCCACGCTGAAGAATTATTACATGGTAGCATGGCGTCACGTTGCATGGGGGCCTCATTCTCCCAAAGTTCAATGCCAATTTTTTATCAATACACGCCATGGCTTGACGATTTCAGATTTGCGCCCCCGATCAAAAGTTCAACTGCCTCATTAATTTGCTACACGGCTGGAAATCTGATAAAAAAGTGCTGGTGTTCTTTAGCACTTGTGCGTGCGTGGATTATTTCTCCAAAATTGTCACAACGTAAGTACATTCAAATCTGGGCCTAAGGGTGCAAGTGATGATCTATAACCAAAATTTGGGTTTTCAGATTATTGAAAAATGTCACCATTCTCAGTATCCATGGCAAAATGAAGAAAAAACGACACAGAATATTTGATGAGTTTAAGAAACTACCAAGGTCAGGGTGCTGCATATAAAATCTCAACATGAATGCCTTAAAAATATCCAATTTTTAAAAGATTTTGTAATGTTTTGTTATGTGGCTTGCAGTGGTGTTTTAATCTGCACGGATGTGATGGCCCGTGGCGTTGACATTCCAGACATCCACTGGGTAATTCAGTATGATCCCCCGAGTTCTGCTACGTGAGTAACTGATCCTTTTAGCAATTAGCTCTTAACATTGATTGGGGAGTGATCAGATATGCATTCGAAGGAACTTCGTCGTTCTGAAATCTGTTCTATCCAGAAAAGGGCTTGGAACCAATGAAATCCTGATTGAAACTTCATTTCTTCACACAGGGCATTCGTTCACCGATGCGGGCGCACCGCAAGAATCGGAAACCAAGGTAACGCGCTTCTACTGTTGATGCCCAACGAAGACACCTACATAAATTTCCTCGACATCAATCAGAAAGTGAGCGATGCTTCATGTTTTCGTACATGCATTTGTAGGATTTGCTAAATCTAGTGTTTTTATCGTTGCCAAGGTCAAAGTTGAAGAAATGTCTTGTCCGGAAAATACCACAGATGTACTGCCCAAAATTAGAAAGATGGCTCAAATGGACAGGTATAGCTACTTGGAAGTTTAGATGGATGAAATAAATGCAACGCGTTTCATGCGCCTAATTCGTCGTTGTATTCTCCGTTTAGAGCAACATTCGATAAAGCCAATCGAGCCTTCGTTTCGTACATCCAAGCCTATTCCAAGCACGAATGCCAGCTACTCTTTAGGATAAAGGGTAAGACTATGTGCAAAAGTTCTGAAAATTACATCTAGAATAAGCTGCAGCTTTGCTGAGTCCAATTTGTGAATCCATAGATTTAGATTTTGGTCAACTCGCTACCGGTTTTGCTCTCCTACAAATGCCCAGAATGCCCGAATTGAAAGGAAAGGACGTGAAAGGCTTTGAGCCATCTATCAGCGATGCCAACACAATCAAATACAAGTCAGCGCTCAATTTCTCGACATAATCATAAGTTAAAAGTTTCCACTGTTTACTCATTGCATGTTACACAAAATGTACTTATACAGGGATAAAACTCGGGAAAAGCGAAGACAAGAATATCTCGCCGCATACCGAGAGACTGGCCAATGGCCAAATAGAAAAGTTGCACCTAAAAAGGTATGGGCAATGATGATTAATTTTGTTGTTTCCATGATTCAAACCAAAAGCAACGATGAATATTAATCTCTCTAAAATTGGTCATTCCCCCAGAGCATCCCTTGGTCGAAAAACAAGGAAAAGCTCGCCAAACGAAGGGAGAAGAAGGCAAAAAAAGCGCTGAAACGAAAAAGGGAGAAAATAAGCGAAGAAGACTTACAAGACCTGAACGATGATTTAAAATTAATGAAGCAACTCAAAAAGAAAAAGGTAATAACGTAAATTAAACATTAACTATTCGCCAATGCAGAAATTGTGAACCCAATATTTTTTTTAAAGATTACAGAAGAGCAGTTCGAGGAAGCATTCACTCGTCAAGAAACCAAAGAGGCCGAACAAAACGTAACAGAACCATCAAAATCAAGCTGATTATTTCTTTTTCAAACATCCCAACAGAACTGTAAAATAAATGTTTTTTTTTTCTTTCTAAAAATTCTGTAATTGATGATAATTAGATTCCATAGCGTCTGGGGAATGGTGATAGCAAATTCTGAAAAACAACAGTTTTGGAGTAAGCATGTGCCTTTCATCACCTGAATGACACCACCCAAGAAAAAAATTTGAGAATGCTCAGCGGCATAATTAAGCGAAAAGATGCTTTATTCTTTAGGACAGATATGGTACACGAGGTGCAAGTTTTTCTAATATCTGGGCTTGATTCGATTCAATTCTTTACCCTGCAGTCAGTAGGCTACATAGTACCATTTGGCAGGGAAGATCACTATACAAATTAAGTCAGACTAAGCAGTCTGGTCATGATGTACCCTAACATCACAATTTAGTTAATTTTCCCGTAATTACCAGGACTTCAAAGATGAGGATGGGATGGGAAGACTGTCATGGTCGATATAATTTGAACTATCCCCGCATTCGTCTGGAGTTGCGGGAAACCATGAAAAACCACAATCGAGGATAGCCGACCTGGGAATCGAACCTGGGTGTACCGAATGCAAGATGAGGATGCTAACCTCTAAGCCACCTTGCTCAATCTAATTTGGCTTTCCATCAACTGGAAAAGAGCCAATGTAATCCAACTTGGAAGTAGCGCAAGTTATAATCAAGAGGACGGAAGAACCTGAGGAAAGGAAGGGGGTGTCCAACCTACCGCCACATCCCCAATGAAAAAAGTTGCATTAAGCCGGTCATACACGAGGAAAGTTATATCTGGAAATACGGCATGTTTAAAACTTTTTTTTTAGAATGTGAATTACGGGAATTTATGTTTAAATTTGTCAATTATAAAAACATAAATGAAGTCTTAATTACTTTCAGTTTGAAATTTTCCTTTTTAAAAGCCATGGTTAGTAAAATGCTCAGAAATACGCACTTGACTTTTCGGACACGCCTACAGTTTTTAAGCTTCCAGATCTGGGTGGCCACAAAATTTTCATTTTCAATTTCCCTGACTAAAATCCAAAACTTACTCGTTAATGCATATCAATTTGTGTTTGTCATAATGAAAAAATAAAATAACAATTGCAATGAGAAGCTAAGCAAAACACTAGATGTTAATACGACTCTAGCTGAAGAGGATTGGGGAAGGAACTGCTAACAGACCGAGTGCAGGGATAGCATTTTGCTTTTATTTGGGAAAATTTCCATGACCACTTATTTTTTCCCCTGACTTCCCTGACCTGTGGTAACCCTGAATATATTAACTTTCATAGTGTATGCATTGCCGAAGTAAGCTTCTGCAGTAGGTTGAATCCCGGGCCCACTCCTCTTTGAAAACCTACACCTAAAAGATATCGTTTGATGTCAATGCAGATTTAAGATCGTCGAATTTCGAACGTTCATAACTATGCCAAATTGTTGTAAAAACATTGGTTGTCCGATTAAGATTATATTCGGTGAAGTTGGGTCAGGATAGATCTAAAAATTTGACAGCTGTGGGGTCCAGGTCAAAGATGCCCCTACATGTCCAGCACATATCGCTCGTCAATGACGCATTTTCAATACTCACCGTACTCAGCATTGGTCCGTTCAATTTTCAGAATTCATCCGTAATTAAAATTGTGCAAACAAGATAGTCCTCGATCTCTTTTCCGTCAACTTGTCACTTTTTGCGTTAAATTTTGGCCAGAGCAAATCCAGTTTCCAACTTCGAAATTCGAACGCCATCGATCTGGTGACGTCATCTTCGCACTGCGCTCGAGTGCAATTCGAATATTTGTGGCAGAGCAATAATCAGCCAGAGACACTCGCAGCATTTTTTAAAATCATAAAATGGCGTCTACACGCTTACGTGTAATCGATGCAAGTTTCAATCGCAGCGCCACTCAACAGTTAATGCCGTTTTTGTCTTCAAAGTGTCGCCTACACGTATAAGAAACTGCGTTAACTCACGGACATTCTGTAACAAGAAACGTTGCATAATACGGCGTCCATGAATCAACTGGTGCAAGTTTTGCCCTGGAGTGTCACCCTATAAATATAAAAAAGAATGTATATTCGGATGGGCAAAGTCCTTCATTATTGGGAAGCATTCATTCTTCCTTCATTCATTTAAATTGGAAAGAAAGGCTGAAAACAACGACAAAGTTTCAATGAATTTAATGAATCATTTTCGTAGATTACATTGTCCCTCAGTTTTGATAATTCATACATAAAGTAAAATTATCAAAATTCTCATTAATAAAATAAATTTTTGTAAACTCATGAATTAATATTTTTAATGTAACATACGAAAACGATTCATTAAATTCATTGAAACTTGATCGGTTTTTTTTGTTTTTTTCTTAATTGACAATTTATCCATACAAAAAAACCTGAAATAATTGACAAAAAAAAATATACACAGCTGGTCTTTCACTGTAAAGTTTGAAAGTTTAAATAAATTGCTGAATGGATGAATGAAATTTCAATCCATGACTGAATATCGTTGAAAACTGATATTATTTGAACTTAGTTGAAGACTTTGAAGAAGTTTTAAAGCTCTTCAATTTTTTTTATTTGCCCTAATTTGCAGGCTTTTGCCCGAGACATGGGGAAGAGTCTATTCAAAAAGGGGGCATTTAAATGAACTGTCTTTCACCGTTCCTTCATTCCTTCACGTTAGTAAACCTTTCCTTTTTTTGTCGCTCATTCATGAACGACCCAACACTTTCCGGAATGGTCCATGGAGCGGCATTGTTAAAACACTAGTTAAAATCCATGGTTTGTGCACTTTTAAGTAGACTTATCATCACCTAATTAACCTATAATGGCTACTGGCGATAAAACCGCGGTCACATCCCGGCCCTGTTTGGCAGATGAACTGATTGGTTTAGACTTTGACAGCATGCCTGCGTTGGACGTCTACGGCTCCAGATTCAAAGAAAGAGTCGATGCCATGGACAAGGTCAATAAAGAAGGCAAGTTCAACAGTAATCCTGAATTAATACGGACTTATAATGCCAGTCCCGTCACTATCAAGGCCGGACCATGTCACGAATATATGCACGCATGCCCCCAGGCCCCCCACGAGGATAGGGGCTGACAGCTGAGGGCGGCCAAGATCCTGGCCTGGTAGACTACTTCAGGATATGTGAGAGTGCTTGAATGTACATATTGCACGACCTCGGCTGTTGATAAATTATTAGGTAGCCGCTAATTGTCAGGCATAGTCACATAGTGTTGGTACAAAATTACATCCTTAAGTTTATCAGCTTAAATTATTGGAACCGAGCAATGCATGCTAACCCAATGTATTATTATTATTATTATTATTATTATTACAAATCAAGCGAAAGCTATAGCTTGTTGCAATCAGTACCGTACGGTGCCTAATATATAACCCCCCCTCCCCCCCAAATAGTGCGCCCAGGGTGTACCATTTGGCATTCAGTGCCAAATAGTATACCCCTGGTGCACTATTTTGGTTTAACTTTTCGTCGCAACTAGTGTTGGGTCGTTCGTAAATGAACGACAAAAAACGTTCATTCACAAGAATTTCGATAATTAGACTTATGTGTGAATTAAGATTGATAGTGTTTATTTTTTCGGTCAATTATTTCGGTTTTTTTTTGTGGATTAAATTGTCAATTAAAAAAAACTCAGAAACCATTTCATCCAAACAAACAATCAAGTTTCAATGAATTTATCGAGAAGTTCGATAATTACACTTTATGTGTGAATGAAGATAATTCAAGGACAATATAATCTATGAAAATGATTCATTAAATTCTTGTAAACATTTTTTTTAGACAATGCCCCCTAAGAGAAGGTAATATCCGCAAGTGTATTTTTAACATTTTCCATATAGTATACCCGAGTATACTATTTAAATCTCAAATTATTTGTAGAAAGACCTTTTTTCCGAATAATGTACCCGGGTGTTGTATTCGGCACTGTACGGTACATTAGACATTGAACATGACTTTGTCCAGCCTGGTTTTGAATGTATTCACGCTGTCACAATTTGCAAACAGACTATCTGGTAAGCGGTTCCAGTCATCAACCGCATTCATGTGCCTGAAGAAATATTTCCTCGAGTCAATACGAGCTCCTGGCTTGAACAGGGCCAGATCGGGCCAGACCTTTCCTAAAAGCAAAGTAGTCATGGCAGTGGACACCGAGATGCCCCTTGATAATTTTAAATGCAGCAATGAGCATTCCACGGGAGTAAGGATGTCAGCTTCAAGCACTTCAGCCTATCTTCACGAGAGAGCAGACTCAATCTTGTTAGACGCCTTGTGGCCAAGCGTTGAACATGCACTTTCCAGTCGTAGCCTGTTCCTCTGTAGCCATGGGTTCCAGGCAGAGCTAGCAAACTCTAAACTACATGTAAGACTAACCAACGTAGCATACAGTTTTTTAAAGTTGGTTTTGTCAAGTTTGGGAAGATTCCTCGCAAGAAAGGCCACACACCGCTTCCCTGACGAAGCAGCAATGTTACACTGGGCAATGACACCTGGATTGCTACTCACTAGAACTCCCAAGTCACGCTCCTCTGTGACCACATGTATGAGGTTATTATCCAATGAATAAAAAGCTGTGCCGTTTGTTGGTACTACCAACAAGCATGGGTCAGCTGTCATGTAACTTTGGTTGTCATGGTTTTACAAAGTTGCTGGAAAATCTAAACCTCGACCAAGACTGTGCTATTTTCATTTACACTTTTTGAGCCCAACCACCATGTACGAAATAAATCCCTCACAAAAAATACCCATGTTTAGGGGTGTCGTTTTTGGACACCTCCCTCGATCATGTTGCGCCATTTCCCATTTCTGCACTTCAAATCTGATAGAAACGTTCAAGTAGTGAAGATATCTGACCATGTTACATTTTGTGGGCACCTTTTTTTGCCCCTTAGGGCCGATTTTCCAAACCAAAAACTTGAATGATATTTGCATTCCACAAAAAAATGGCATTGTGACGATGTCCCCAAGTATTCCAAGGATGTAACATTTCGTAGAACTTAAGTTTTGGGCTTTGTTGTTTACAGTGGAAAAATCTCTCTACGACTGGAAACCGAGTGACGAGGCGAAGGCAAAGGAGGCTGCGAGAAGTAGTACGGAAGAAGAACAGTTGAGTCTTTCATTATCTGTTATTTATTGGAATTTTTGTCAAGTTGGTCGTATGGATGAGCGTGTAAAAACTGCAGTACTGATATCAGGCATTCGTGTGGTCAATCCCAGCCAGTAATGAATCACCCTGATTCAATTCCATTCAATTCTTTACCCTGCAGTGAGTACATAGTGCCATTTGGCAAGGGGGATTATTATACAAATTAAGTCAGACTAAGCAGTCTGGTCATGCATGATGGGCCCAACATCACAATTTAGTTAATTCTCCCATAATAACAGGGACTTTAAGACGGGGATGGGAAGACGGTCATGGCCGATCTAAATGTAGGACCTATCTCAGCGAATTGTGGGAAACCATGAAAAACCACAATCGAGGATAGCCGACCCGGGAATTGAACCTGGGTCTACCGAATGCAAGACGAGGATGCTAACCTCTAAGCCACCGTGGGGATGGTTCAATTTAAATGTTTCTGCATGAGATGTAGCATGCTTAAAATTGAAACGATCTTAAACACCTTGGTAAGGTTTCCCAGTTGTTCCAGACATTCAACTTCGGACTTTAAAAGATCGTTTTTGCCTTCTCTTCAGAAAACCAGCCGAATTGCCAGGAAAAGTTGAGGCAGATATAGTCATGGTCGATGTCCAACCACCAACAAAGCCAGTAAAACCCAAGCGTCAGTCCAAGGCAACAAAGAAGATATTAAAGTGAGGTTCTCCAGAGCAGTGTATCAAGATTGAATAACGTGTAACAGGAATTGCCCACATTATCCTTTTTTTCTCTTCAGAGAAATCGATAGTATAAAGGCTTCTGCTCTTGCTGATGTCATGCCGGAGCCAGAGCCCTTAATGGATGACGATGTCCTGGATGATGCGATTTTGGCCGATATAGAGCGAGAGTATGAGAATAACAAGACCATGAATGTTCGCATCACCGACTATCGAGGGAAGATTAAAAAATATACCATGCTCAAGGTAAGGGGAAACGAGATGACAACGATACAATTTTGGGCCACAGTTCAGGATTTCCAGAAACGAAATTGTCTGATCTTGTTTTTTTTTCAACAATTTAAGAAAGAAAGTTTCGTCAAAATATTTAGGGACTTGGCTGAAGAGCATGGTGTGGAGCAGGAGCAGATCATGCTCACCTATAATGGTGAATTTATAAAGGTTTATGATACGCCAATATCAATCGGATTGGGCATCGGAGACCTCATCGGTATGCCAGCTTCATGTTTTTTCTTGGTTCATCTCCATGCTTTAAAACACATCTGGATAACTGTTTCCAATTTCTTTCGCACAGAGTTTTGCAAATTAACAGATCAAGTAAGTGCTCCACTCACGCAAACGGATAAGGCTAACAGAGTCACGTTAAAAGTCCAAAGCGCAACATCTAGGAAAAGGATAGAAATAACTATAAATAAGGTGTGTCGATTAATAGGTCTTTTGATAATCTCGAAATCATTCACAAAATATGACCTGGTTTGAATCGAGTTTTTACAACCGCCATAAGAAAGGGATTTTTGAACCAGGGTTCCCCCAGACCTGGAAAACCTGGAAAACTCAGGTAACTTGAAAATGACCTGGAAAAGTCAAGGAAGTCAGGGAACTTGAAAATGACCTGGAAAAGTCAGGGAACTTGAAAATGACCTGGAAAAGTCAGGGAAGAATGGTTTATTTTGAAAGGGGCCATTTTCTGAGTAGAAATTTGAAAAAAATTTCCACGTTTTCTGAGTACAGATTTGCAAAATTTTCCACGTTTTCTGAGTACAAATTAGCAAAATTGTCCCCGTTTTCCGTGAAAATTTTTTCAAAATTCTCTAGTTTTTTTTTACATTTTTTGAGGACAAAATTGCCAAATTTCCCTCTTTTTCCGAGCACAAATTCTTAACATTTTCCGAATACAAAATTTTCCCCTTTTAAAAAATTTTCATGCAATTTTTTTTAAATTTAAAAAAATCCTATGTTAATTTTCAAGACTTTCGTTAGTAAATTTTTAAAAAAAAAATTTCCGGTGTCAATTCTGAAAAATGTCAATTTTTTACGTTGTCATTGGTCAGGAACATTTTTTTCAAACCTGGAAAAGTCAGGGAAGTTGAAAATGAAATTTCTGGGGGAACCTTGTGAACAGTTTAGACGAAATAAAAAACAAACCAAATTATTGATATTTGCAGGTCGACCCGTTATCCCGACTTATGAAAGAATACTGCAAAAAGAGTGGTCAAGATTTCGCAAAGCTCTCATTTAAGTTTGATGATGAAGATATCTCGCCAGATGACACGCCGAATGATTTGGAACTCGAAGATGGTTATTGCATAGACGTCATTGAAATGAAGTAACAGACAAATTATTCAACTAAACACAGAACCGTTTCAATTTGATGAAGATATGATGGGTGGAAAAAAATTATCTTTTATCCAAAATTGTAGGCTTAGCATTGATTTTTACGCAGGGCGAATAACTGGTTTCAAGAGTAAGAAGTTAATCAATTCTCAAAATCAACGTTAAATTGTAGTCTCTGAAATAAATTGTTTGATAAAAAGTTTTAAAAAAAGCAGCTAAACTATCACGTGCAACTGTCATTGTAGTTGAATGTTTTCTTTAAATTTGTAAGTTACTGTATTATTTTCATGTATTTTATTAAAGGCTTTTTCAATTCAACCTGTTTTTTTTTCGTTAACAGGGTTCCTTCTGATCTTAAAAAGTCAGGGAAATTCAACGTAAGAAATGTTGTTTCAATCCAAAATGAATGCTATTACGCAGTTAGCTCAGGGCTCATTTGTCCATTTTCAAGGACAAATTCGCAATGTTCTTCACTTTTTCAGTGAGCTAATTTTCAAAATGTTCACCCTTTTCCAGGTACAAATTTGCAAAACTTTTAACCTCCGAATATGAATTTGTAATATTTTTTTTATGTTAATTTTGAATTTTTTTTTAATATTGTCATTTGTCGATTTTCCAAAATCGTGGATAACGTTGCCATATTTCAATTTTGACATTCTCATCGGTCAGGTAAATTTGTTTATAAAAACCATGAAACGAGGTTTCCCAGACCTGGAAAACCCGGAAAAGTCAGGGAACTTGAAAATGACCTGGAAAAGTCAGGGAAGAATGGTTTATTTTGAAAAAGTCAGGGAAATTCAACGCAATTATGGCAGTTAGGGCCCATTTTCCGAGTAGAAATTTGCAAAACTTTTCCACATTTTCGGAGTTCAGATTTGCAGAATTTTCCATCTATAAATTTGCAAAATTTTCCATGTTTTCTGGGTACAAATTTTCAAAATTTTCCTCGTTTTCCGAGTACAAATTTGTACAATATTCCATGTTTTCCGAGTACAAATTTGCAAAATTTCCCACGTTACGATTTGTACAGTTTCCATGTTTTCCGAGTACAAATTTGCAAAATTTTCTACGTTTTCTGAGAACAAATTTGTAAAATTTTCAACGTTTTCCGAGTAGAAATCTTCAAAATTTTCTATGTTTCCCAGTGCAAATTAGCAAATTGTCCACGTTTTCCGTGTACAAAATTTCAAAATTCTCCACTTTTTCCGAGCACAAATTTTTAACTTTTTCCGAATACAAATGATTTAATTCGGATTTTTCTCGAACTTTGAACAAAATGCCCAATTAAATGTACGAAAAAATGTTCAATTTAATATACGAAAAAATTCCGATTTTATTCGGACATTGAAAAAAATGTTTGGACAAATGTCAGAAAATGCAGCCTGATAATATGCCGGATTAAATGCTCGAAACAAATGTACGAAAAAAGCTCGATTAAGTAAAATATCTGATTAAATGTTCGAACAAATGCCTGAAAACCAGTTCATTTTTAATGAAAGCCCTTATTAATTTCAAATTCTGATAACGCCATCCATAACTTTTTGTCCTAGGCGTCATTCATGAAAATTCTTGTGATGACTTGATTCATCAAACCTCTGCATTAAATGAACGCAGTTTTTGATGTGTGGTGAAATATCAGGATACCCCTAGACCCCTGGAAAAGTCCTGGGAACAACGGCTTATTTAGAAAAAGTCAGGTAAGTTCAATGGAGTCATGTACATGGCGTTCCAAAATTAATGCTTTTACATGCTTTTACAGGAAAATTGTAAAATTGTCCACGTTTTCCGAGGACAAAATCGAAAAATGTCCCACGTTTTCCGACTACAGATTTACAAAATTCTCCACGTTTTCAGAGTATAGTGTCCAAATTTGCAAAACTTTCCACGTTTTCCATCAACAAATTTCCAAAATTCTCCACGTTTTCTGAGGATTTTTTTTTAATTCTCACGTTTCCCGAGGGCAAATTTACAAACTTTTCCACGTTTTCCGAATACAAACATTAACAAATTTATATGTTAATTTTCAAAATTGTCATTAGTAAGTTTTGCAAAATGTGTACAGTTTTGGTCAGGAAATTTTTTTTTCTAAACACTGGAAAAGTCAGGAAAGTTGAAAATGAAATTTCTGGGGGAACCCTGAATATTGTCGAGGTCGAGCCACAAATTTTGACAGTTTATTGTATTTTCCAGAAAAAGCAGTTTAAATTTGGCGCATTTCCTTGATGGCGCAAGTGAGGCTTGGAGCCAGAGGTGCCACCTGAAATCTACGCTTGTTTACTTGCTGTTACCGCCCTGGTTTTTCACCTGTTGTGAAAACTTAAGCCTACTTCCGTGGATGTCAGAGCCAACTTTTCCTTGTTGGACAGTGAGAATGACCTCAGGTGCGGCAAAATGTTGCTGTTTTTGACTTGAGTTAATGGGCAAACCAGGATTTTACCGTATATATACCAGGTACGTATGCTTATTATAATAAAATTAGTAGGCTATAATATGCTGCTCTTGAAGATATGATAAAAGTCTTGTTTGTGTACTGTAGATCATGTGATTACATACTGTATAGGCCTAGATTCTAGCTGGGTGTGATACGTTCTTGGGTGCATGAACTGCTCCAGGTTAATTACGTCAATTAATTAATTAGTACGAATTAACTTGGCCGGGGTTGTTGCCTGCATGTCGGGTATACTGTATATCTTATATGTCAACCTTTTATTAGTGTACATGTAATGGACAAGTTACGTACATGAACGTATACTCTTCTAGCTTACAGCTCATCCCATTATCAATTTTTTTAATCGCGATTAATTGCTATTTGATGGTTTGGCAATCATTTGTGGATGTCGAGTATATGTACGTTGCATATATATATGCTTGGTACGTATTATCAAAATGAATCAGAAGACTTCGTCGTCCAAGGATAACCACTGAAATATACACCTTAAATTCCTTGTTACACCTACATGCATTTATTTATTAATTGTCTGGATCTAGCTAAGAGGCAGTTTAATTGATGATCATCCATGGTGATACGCTAGCTCGATCGATATTCCTCTTGGGTTAATCTTGGAAAATATCTGTATACCCTGCATTTGGGAGTTGATTCAAACTCAGTTAATTTGTAGCTTTTGGTACGTATATGCAACAGTGCGATCATCATAAAACTGGCCTTGACCGGTTTTGTCCTAACTGAAGAGACGTATAACTGTTGTTTTGCCGCAGTTCTCTAATTCACCTGCATGACGCATCGTGATCCTGTAACCATTATATTTTGTGGTTAAAACACACTGTCAAAGCCAAACTCTTATCCAACAACGCCAGCTGTCGGCTGGCGTTTTAAGCCACAGCTTCCAAATCAGCATTTCTGACAGATACTGGCCGTCCACTTTTTTGAACATCTTTCACAGTTGTCTGTCCATTTCTGAACTTTTCAATCCACTCCTAGACCGAACGTTTGGACATTTCTTGATCACCGTAAACATTCCGCACATTTCTTCTCCTGAAATGCCTTCAAAAGTTAAAAACGAACAACCGACTGCTGCTGAGCCATTATCTCCTCGGAGTACTTCATCTTTGCTTTCAATTTTTAAGCACGTGCGATTTTTAAAAAAAAGACATCATTTATTGTTGAATTATATTCAGGAATAATGGACGAATTTTTCCAACTAATTTCATTAAAATCACCTCACACATCTACGATAGTTTTACCAGATTGCAATATTCAGTTTCATGCATGGGTGGATTTCTCGTTTAGGCTATGTAAGGTACGTGGCACTACTAGACGTACTTTCGTAATTCCTTGTGGTCGTTATGAACTCGATATGACGGTCACAGTCCTAGATTCTTAATTTTTTTTATTATTTTGGTAATAAAAATGATCAAATCATACTGATTTATTGTGAAAAAAATAATTCCGTTTATTGGTAGGCCTAAACATTTTTTGTTTTGTTTATTGTTTTTATTGGTTAATACAGAAATTCACACAATGGTTTGGTTTTGTAGGACCATGATTTTGCAATCAGTCGCTAAATAACGCCCTGTGATGAAGAAATGTTGGCTGTTCGTCCAGATTCAGTGCCATATTTTTATGGAAGGATAACCCGGGAAAATGCAGAACACATCCTTGTAGACCGTGGGTCTGTTGATGGAATGTATTTATTACGATCCAGCAGCAGTTTGGATAGCGATTATGTCATATCGTTGTGTTTTAATAAGCAGTGAGTTATTTCCTCGCCGTCATTTCATTAGTGCTAATTTTGCCAATTTTGGTCTGAATTGTATTTGCCTATTTGTTGTAGAGTTTTACATTATCGCATTGAAAAAAGTGATGATGATATGTACTTCTTGTGTGGAGCACCTCAGGAAAAATATAATGGACCCATTGAACTAGTTGAAAACATCAAAATGTTGCCCTGCAAACTGATGATTCCATGCATCAAGCCATTACATATTTTTATGCCAGGCGTGAACTGTGGTATCAGCGATGATAAACTTCAGGAAGCTATACAGAAAAAATGTAAAGATTGGGGATTGTCGGTAAATATGAGAATAATTTTATAAAATACATGGTATAACAAGCAATCGTGATGCATCGGCATATTTCTTCAGATTACAATACTTTTGTTTTTGTGCTTTAAAGATGCGAACTGAAGTTGAAATTTATTAACTTTTAGAAAGAAGAGCTAAATGCAGTTTTGGAAGACAAGAATAGTGATATCTGGAAGATTGTTTTAAAATCACTGCATGAATTAGAATTTTGGTTTCATGGAAAAATAAATCGACCGGAAGCCGAGAAAAGACTTGCTGAACATGGTTTGAAGGATGGAACCTTTCTGTAAGTGGGCATTTGTGATTATTATTATTTTTATAATGAGCGGCCATTTATTCCTATGATGATGTGAAATTATTAAGTTAGCATAGTTTGTCGAGTAATTATTTTTTTATAATCTATGAAAGTATTATGTAGAATTGTTTATGGTTTTTCATATTGTAGTTACCAAACTATACAAATATTTAACATAGCTTTGATACTTCTGATTTGTTTTATAATTTCATATTTGCACAAGGCACTTAATTTGGGAATCGAATAATTACTTTTTTTCATCTTACAACTTTGATCATGGTGTCATATTATATATAAAAGCATAATTGCAATGTATAACATGCAGTTTTTCTAAAATATAGCTACACATTTATTTATAGCAAAATGATTTTTGAATAGTGTTTATGAAATTTCACCTTTATACTAAGTAGTGGATGTTCCCAACATGTTTATTAATGAATAATGGCCGTTCTGTACCAAAACCAAATTTATGATACTTTGATTTCATGCTTTCGGATTTTTTTAAAAAAAATTACTGGTTTCATGTAACAGGTTTGATAAATCATAGTTTACTAATCGGTGTCTTATTCTCCTGTTGTCATAGCCAGCACAGGAAAAAATTCAATTATGTGAGTTTGTGTTGTTTAATTAAAGCATTCTCATTGATTTTGCGAAATGAAAGTGGTGTACTAGATATTGTTCCATTTATCCATCTAAGCATACTGTATGCATTTGTTGAAAGTGTTTAAACTCAATCATTTCACACCCACACATCAAAAGTCTCACAATTTCTTTTATAATCTACTAAGGTATTATGCAGAAATGTTTATCAACTATACAAATTCTTCAGTGGTTACAAACTATACACAGATATTTAACAGAACTATGATGCTTATGATTTTTGTAATTCGGCTAAATGCCAAATGAAAAATGAGTTGTCCCTTTTCATGCGGATGTGCACTATGTTCGCAAAAAGGACAAATTCGTAAGTTAAGTTAGATTAATTTTTTTTTTTACTTTTCTTCTATTTTAAAAGAATACGAGAGCACGATGAGCGTAGCTTTTCATTGTCTCTTTGCCATTCGGGAATTGTGAAGCATTATAAGATTGATGTCCTATCAAGTGGAGAAGTGGGAATTCAAGATGGACCACGTTTTGATAACATAATTTCGGTAAACGATGGATTCTCAAATTTTACTTAAAAATCGGATAATTATTTTTTTAGTGTGCACGTAGCCTTACAAAGTGTACTTTTTCTGTTAGCTGGTGAGCCACTATTCAGTATTTAGTGATGGTCTATGGTGTACTTTACAGCAACCTTGTGAAAGATCAGATCAGTTAGGTAAGTTCCATGATCTCAAATTTGAGTTTTATTTAAGGGGGAGTCCAAAGACAAATGAGGGTAATTCCAAATGTGTGCTAGTAAAAATTGTACTTATATTAATAACCAAAATTTTAAACACGTCCAGTTTTCCAGAAAAAACATCAGAAAAAAGAAATTTAAATTACACTTACGTTGTCGACTTATTCCCTATGATTTAGGATTCTTGGTTAAATTAAAATTTTCCCGTAGATTAAATTGCGAGCAAACACGCGTTTCAATTTTAGCGCCTCCCACCAAAAATCGGCATTATTATCGACTACTTTTGCACCAGGCAAAAAAATGGATGATTTGGCAGGAAGCGTCAAAATTAAAACGCGCGTTTGCTCGCAATTTAATCTACGGGAAAATTTTAATTAAACCAAGAATCCTAAATCATAGGGAATAAGTCACCGATGCAAGTGAAATTTAAATTTCTTTTTTCCGATGTTTTTCTGGAAAACTGGACGTGTTTGAAATTTTGGTAATTTGTATAAGTAATTAGTACACAGTCGGAACTACCCTTATTTGCGGTCGGACTCCCCCCTTAATACAACATACTAGAAGCAATGAGTTGCGATAAAAATTACTTAAAGTTGGTTTGAGGAGAATTTCTCTTTTAAGATTAAATAATAATAAATTACAATGTTTTAAGTGTAAATTCAAAAAAAAGTTTTGAAATCAACATGTTTCAAAAAGTTGGGGTTGCTAATTGGTTAATGCCTTAGAATATTTGGAGGTTTTATAATCAGAAAGTTCTTATTTTATAATTGTGTCGAAATATATTTCAATGTTATTTTCATGCAGGCACATGGAATTTACATTCTCAGAAAAGTTCTGAAACAGCTGAAGTTCGATTGGGATTGAGTAACGTGAACAGAAAAATTAGTTCACCAATTGCTTCTCACAGGACTGGTCTTATAACTAAAGATTCAAGCTCCGTTATCCAAGATGAAAACAAAAATCGGAAGACGTCTTCCAAATCAAAAGCCAGCTCAACTAGTAAAGGATCATCTAAAATTGGCACTTGGCTAAAAAATCCAGTGGCTTTCTTGAGTCGGAGTTCCCAGGATAATAAGGTAACAGAAAAGACAAATAAGCCTCAACAGAATAAAGATAAGGAGGTCACTGATGGGTACTCATCTGCCCTAAATACACCTGTTTCAAACCAAAAGCCTACCCCGCCACCGGTTTCAAACCCAAGGCCAACCCCGCCACCAGTTTCTAACAAAAGGCCTACCCCACCACCTGTTCCAAAAAAGTCAACTACGAGCAAGTCGATTGTTGCTATATCTAATAGCTTGCCAACCCCGGTGTCAGACTTGGATATGTCGGCTTCACCATCCTTTGATTTATCAAAGGATCATAATCACAATGACTGCGAGCCGAATGAACCTAAAAAGAATGGGGAAACACTTCTCGAAGAGATTCCATCATCTCCAAGCCATATCAATAATAGACTTACTATTCAAGAAGCGCTGAATGCTCATCTGTCTAAAGTTATTTCTGAACAGAATGTGCCAGGTACTGAAGCTTCGTCAACTGCTTTTCGGTTTGCTGGAAATCATGAACAGTTGCCGCAAACCCAAAAGCCTGCTTCCGCACTGAATAACTCAAAGCCGGTGCCATTTCCCCGCCAGAAAAAGATATCCTGCCCAGCTCTTCCATCTCCTCGAGCCGAAGCAGAAGGAGTTTCAGCAACCGAACAAAATCGGCATTCAGTGGGTAATTTCCTATTTAGTAGTGGTGTAACCAAACCATCCATGCATTCACCGATAAATGAAAGCATATCATCACCGTTGCAGCAAGAAATAAGCCCCACATTGGATAACTGCGATGACCCGCAACTGATACCTCAAAGTAAATCACTGGATAATCTTGCGCTATCGGACAGTGCTGCAGTAGCACCGGCAACATCACCGAAGCCCCTAATTTCACCACGTGTGCCAATACTTGCTTCAAAAACGTCTGCTCTCACCAATGTTATAACTGAGCTAAAAAGACGTCACATAATGAATTCTACGGAGCAGCTTGATGCAATGCCTTTGTCAGATTCAAAGGTGGAATGTGCTACTTCTTCGATAGCTCCAGAAGTTGTCGAAATTTCAAAAACGAGCAAGAACGAACAATCCGATAATACAAATGAATTGGAAAAATCAAATGACACTGGAACATTCTCTGAAATAAATCCAATGTTAAGTGGCAGTGTAGTTTTGCAGAAGGTACCGTAACATAATCTTATAATTTTTTATTTTTGTAATAAGCATTCAATCGGGATCGATCTAATAATTTTAAAATTGTTATTTTTTTCGCTGTGCACATGAGTAGAATGTGAGTGAACAAAGTATTCCAAATGATCCATTATATGAAGAAATTGATCCCGAATACGAAAACAGCCGTTCAAAGATAACCACCTCTTGGTAGGATATTTTGGAATATTTTCCTTCCATGCGTCTTTTTATAGGAATTACTCTCATCTTTTTGTTATCTTTTCTCGTTAATTTGTTTTAGTGTCATAAATTCAGTTTCTGATGTGAATGAGGTGCCTACTGTTCCTAGCGTGACCTACGAAGACTCAAAATGGGAGGATAACAAAACTGGTATTTCTAAGGGTACCCCAGACATGGAAAACCTGGAAAAGTCAGGGAAGTTGAAAATGCCTGGAAAAGTCAGGGAGAATGACTTATTTTGAAAAATTTGCAACAGTTTTTGAGGACAAATTTGCGAAGTTTTCCGAGCACAAATTTTTACCATTCTCAAGAGTACAAATTTTCAAAAAAATTTCATGCTAAGTAAATTGTTCTATGTTAATTTATAAAAAATTTCGAATTAGTAGACATGGCAAAATAATGTCCTGTTTTGTCGAGTTGGCAAAATCGTGGATAACATTGGCGTTGGTCAGGGAAATTTTTTTAAAACCTGGAAATGTCAGGGATGCTGAAAATGAAATTTCTGAAGGATCCCTGTTCTGGTGCTGTACTTAATAATTTTGGTGTTGAAAAATGTTTGCATTTTTTGCTCATTGCCTAATTTCTATGTTGTGTTTGCAGATGAAAGCAATGTTATGTCTGGTGTTGTTGATCCGGATACTTCAGATAATGAAGATAAGTTAGCATCTAAATTTAGTGATAGAAGGAAGAAATTTTCTAAGGAGCAATCGGAGTTTCACTACAAGACGATTAAAAGGCACCGCAAAGGACCTGAAATGATCGATCGAAAATTGATACATTTTCAGGAAAAAATCGGCAAGTATTGAGCTGTTTTTTGCATATAGACCCATTAGAAATAGCCTGTGATATATCATCTTCTATTCTCTCAGGATTGGGACACTTTGGTCAGGTTATGAAAGCCACTTTCAAGTCTGTTGAAGATGAAGTGCCATGTGCTGTGAAAACTTTGAAACGGGATGAGATTGGCACTGCCAAAGTATGAATAGCAAACTTAGCATAGTTGGGCTAGTAAATATTGAGTATTTCTGATGTCATGATTTCTTTTAGGGAGAAATTCTGCGGGAAGCACGTATCATGACAAGTTTAGACCATCCCCACATTGTCCGACTTTTGGGCATTTGTGAAGGAGAGCCATTTCTTCTTGTAATGGAACTTGCTCCGCTAGGATCGTTATGTGGCTATTTGAAGCAGAACAACAATGTGCCAGTATCACACATATTGTCTTTGATGTACCAAGTTGCCACGGGAATGGAATACTTGGAAAGTAAACAGTTTGTTCACAGAGATCTCGCTGCTCGCAATGTCCTGCTTGTTAACGAGAGTTTTGCAAAAATCAGCGATTTTGGGATGTCCAAGGCATTGGGGCTCCATGCTGAATATTACACGGTAGTTACATATTTATTGTGGATTTATTGTGCGTGAAATGTGAATGACAAAACTAATTTAATTGCCATTCATTGCAGGTTGAACCAAAAGGTAAATTGCCGTTGAAATGGTATGCACCAGAGTGCATATATTTCTTTAAATTCAGCACAAAATCTGATGTTTGGAGTTATGGAATAACGCTCTGGGAGGCCTTATCATATGGTGGAAAACCTTACGTGGTAAGACGTTAACATTTGATGTATTAAATGCATCAGATCAACATATTATTTATTCGATAAAGCTTACCGTTGTATTCATTAGGGAATGGCTGGACGAGACATATTGAAAATGTTTTCAACAAGTGAAAGACTGCCATGCCCAAAGAATTGCCCCAAGGAAATTTATAGCATAATGTTAAACTGTTGGGAAATAAGGTAAATATGAGTATAAAAAAGGGCAAGGTTTTGTTAATTCCACAACCAGATATTTATTGAGCTTCAATAAATATCTGGTTGTAGAATTAACGAAGCCCCGTCCTACTATTTCTGATCAAACTAACCACTTGAAGAATGAATCATCTAAATACAGGGGTGTTGGTGTATGGATTTTAATGATTGGTTGGTGGTGATAGTGGTTTAAGGCAACTCATTGCCAACGAGTTGGTAAATTCAACCGCGTCCGAAAAGTAAAAAAAAAAACGAGAAAAAAATGCAATTTTTGTGAAACAAACGGTAAATTTAAAAGTATCAACTAGAAAATAGTTGATACATTTGACGCTTTCAGTTGGCTTTAAATCCAATTCAATGCATAAGATCTTTCAGTCAATGAGATTGCGAGTCAAGTTATGCATGAGCGGGGTCAGTCTAAAAATACAGCAACAAATTATTCCTCCATACACTGACCGTCCACTTCTCTGAGCAACTTTCACAGTTGTCTGTCCATTCCTGAACTTTTCAGTCCACATTCTCCTCAGAATCTATCTTTGCTTTCGAATTTTAATTAAGTGCAATTTTCGAAACATGTCTTTTAATGTTGAAATATGTTTAGGAATGATGGGAGAATTTATCCAACAAATTTCATTGAAATCAATATAGCCGTTTTTTTTTATTTAAAGAACTGGTTGTTGTAACTTAATGAGCACTCCTCGTATGAGTTTACTGCTTTTTAGGGACAGGCAAACAGTCCCCATTTGATTGCAGTAATATGGTTATGATTTGAGAAGGTTATATACTCTGAATCTTGTTTATTTTTTCAGGCCAGAAATGCGACCATCTTTTTCTAAACTTTCATCCCATCTAAGGGAGTACTCACTTCAAACATCGTGATATTTCGTAAACCTCGCATGATGTAAATCAGTTAAGCTCTGTTTTAAGTTTATTTATTGTGTTTGTTGAAACTCTGTGGATCAGTGTTGTTTGATGTGTCTACTTAGTCACATTTATTGACTAGATTGTGATTTGCATTTGCCATTTGGAGTAGTCTTAATGTTTTATTTTTGGCCATACATGTATATTATTTTGTTTATTTAGCGAGTGTTTGATATTTTTTCTTTTTTCTGAAAAAAACTACTTGCTACAATATGCAAAACTTGTGAACATTCCAATATATCGATTGGATATTACAAAAATAGGTCTTTTTTGCGCATTTCACATTTTTGTTTTGTTAGACCTCAAGTTTCATGTCTAAGTTTAAAAATATTTTATTGCAAATGCCATAAGGTTTATTATTTATTTTACTTCGGCTTGATTGATATTTGTTTTAAAATTTTCATCTTAAAATGGGAGAGGTCAATAATTACTAAGTGTACTTTTCTAACACACTCTACAAATTCCAAACTAAAAAATAGCATTTACCTAATTCATATTAATTTACTTGGAAGTCTTCAGGTAACATGATGTTTTAGTTGAATCATTTTTTAAGAACAAAATTAAAAAACAAATTCATGAATTTTTCTAAGTTTTGTTCTAGCATTGTTATAATATGTAACAAAGTAAAGATAACTGATAGATAATTAAAAATCAGGGTTATTGCCATAAGTTTCCTTCTTACAAAAGTTTATAAAAAATCAGAAAAAGCAGTGATTCTCAGGATGATCCACGTTTTCGTTTTTTTCAAATTTGTTGCAGATACCGGTATTACTTTAGCAACCATAAATTGGTTTGGTAATTTCTTGACTTTTTATAAGCCATGGATTTGTACTTGCCAAATTTTTAACCCAACATTTATTGAACTTGAGACCTCAAGGTGGTTACTAATTCAAAGACGCCATTAGACAATCATACCTTATAAAACAAGTCAATGTTGATTGTGTCATGCACTCAGGAATTTATAATTATTTAGGCTGGAAATGGAGGTATTAGGGTCAAGTTTGAATATTTTGTGGGAATTGAAGTGGTATATTTTTTGTATTTTCATCTGTCTAAATGATAATTAAATATATTTGGTTGTATTTACTTCGGATAAAGATTTAACCGATTTATTTCTCCGTTCATGCATCAGAGAAACTTTACTTTCCCTCTCTAAATATTTAAAATTATTAGTGTGAAAAAGAAATAGTTGCTTGTAAAGCTGGCAAACACATTCACAGCACATATAAATTACCTAGCATTTTATTATGATCATTCTTTCAGATTTTTTTGTTAATTACTTGTACATTTATTTTTGGTTATAAATTAACATATTTCAAGCCTATCAATATTTTATTTATTTTGGTCTTACTGGATATTCCATGTTTTCCATACTTGGTTTGACAACCAGTTATTTAGGCTCGTAATTAATAATAATTTCTCATCATTGAGAGGACTGGCATATCAACAAATGTTTAAAACATTTCAATGTTTGAATTTGTTTGATTAACGCCAAAATTGATCTTCAACTCGACATAGTGTAACATGTATATTCATTCAAATATTTGTTACCATTCCCAGTTAAGACTGCAGTTGCTTTTACTCGACACTTCTTCAAATGAAATTTCAACTTCTGAAGGTTGAACTTTTTCAGTATTTAGTTCATCGCGTACCTTTAAAGAAAAATTAGGCATGACGGTAACCTACATATTTCAGAAATAACCCCAATAATCAAGTCTTGCAATTACTTTTTCCAACATCATCCATTTTTCCTTTCAGGTTTAAAATATATTTAGAAAAGATGCGAAAATAAATGCAACGAATTTTTAAAACTTAAAGGAAAGCTGATGATACAAACCTCTATAAGGAAAAATAGATTAGTATACTTATTATTTATTCCAGGTGTTTGCTTTCAAATTTTTAGCATTACGGGTGAAAGATTTAGCCACCTTAATTAATCTTAAATAGACTAATTTCTATCCATTAGTTTAGTTACGCGGAAAAGAAAATATTTTACGTTAGACTCAGTTACTCTGATCTAATAAAGTAAAAGTTATTCTTTTGGAACAAAATTAGGCCATCAAATTTTCAATCTGACTGCTTTGTTTAATCATATGGCGTTTATGAAGAAATGTAAATATACTACTTTGTACCTCTTCAACTTTTCGTAGAACTCTTAGCAGGTTTTTGCCTGCTAACTTTTCCAGCCGTTCTTGTGTCCAACCTCTGTTTACCAATTCATCCAACAAGTAGGGATATTTAGAGACGTCTTCTAGTCCCTCCGTTACACTGAATGTTTTAAGTTGTTTAGAAATATGTTTTGTTAATAACAACGAAAATATCACCTATACACTTACGTTTCAATGCCATCAAAATCTCCACCAATTCCTACGTGATCGTCACCAGAAATTTCAGCAATATATTCAATATGATCTAAAATTGAAACGAGCTAGCTCTGTTCTTAGGAGGTTTGCATTAGAAAGTTGTTCTCTTATATTATTATTGTTACATAAAAATTGCGAAATGTGCATGCTGTAAGATTTTCAATGCGGGGTGGGGCATATGTCTGAGCCTCTAAAATATCTTTACCACCTCAGGCGCTAGGTAAAATGTGCTTACAACAGTGAAAAGGATGTGATGTGAGGACTCCAGAAGCCATGTCAAACATTACAGTGCACGTCAATTTCATGGCGCATGCGATTTTAA
>JAQGBX010001434.1:0-24944 GCA_034698745.1 Megaphyllum sjaelandicum | reverse complement strand
CTCGATTCTCTGAAATTTTCGATTTTATGAAACACCCCTGGCATCAATTAGGTCATAAAATGGAGTTTTTACTGTATTTCGTTATATCCGGTCGCATTTTGGCATTTCACGAGCAATACTTAGTTCAAGAGGCATCCCCGCCATTTAATTCCATCATTTTTATGGCGAATTTGATTGGGCCAAAAAATCTGCACTATATAGTGTAAGTTACAAGGTGAGGCATAAGTCTGCAAAGTCTTTTTGCGCCTGCTGCCTGCAATACTGCCGATTTTTCAGACTTATGCTTCACCTTGTAGCCTGCACCAGTGCAGATTTTTTGGCCCAATCAAATTCGCCATCAGTCAACGCCATTTTGCATTGATGCAGGTCCTTAACACCCTCAAAATTTCGTATACGGGTGGCCCTGTTAAAACGCTTGGTCACACCTCGGTCATTTCGGCAACATTTTCGCACATTTTCGTGAAACTTCTTCTCCGAGCTTATCGAACAGTTCGTCGCCATTTTTTGGTTCTCGTTTCGGTGTTAAGTCATCTCGTATATTTTCGCAATTTTTCGGGGCTTTTGTTTTTACGAGGGAGGTGAAAGGAACGCGAACGTACCATGTACCTCTGGTGCAGGTCTGTCTGGTGGTCAATCCGGTCTTGGGTGTCCCGCCACGTGTATACCTCCCACCCCTCACCTCACCCTCACCCCCAGTTCACCCCGGGCTCGGTTCCGCCTGATGTCAGGTAGCAATCATCATTATTATTTGTTGGCACCTTCCAGTCATAAAGTGAAATGACCGACGGTGGAGCCACCACCCATGCATGCGTGAGTTAACAGAGCCAGGGTCCACCATGGGATATGCGTGTTGGTCAACTCTCCTCGATTTGGCCAATTTTTAGAAGTTTCGAATGATTTTAAAAAAAATTATCTTTCAAAAGTCAACGAGGGTTTCATATTTTCAAATTTTGTCCCCCATTAATCCTTGATTTTTAAATGAATTAAAAACTTCTCTTTCAAGTCACGCATCGATGCTTAAAGATGGCGCTCGTTATAAATTCGTGATTTTTTTTGTCTGAAAATTTAAAACTATGCATACATTTTCTAAATTTTTCATAAAATCTTTAAAATAATGAACACTTATTTTTGCAAAAATTTTTATCGTTTTCGATTTTACTGTTAAAATTAAATCGTTTTTTGATTTTTTATAAATTTGTTGGATTTTTATCATTAACATTGTATTGTTTTTTTGGATTTTGTTAGGTTAAATAGCATTTTTGGATTTGTGTGGTTAAACTTAAACTAGTTTAGGGGAAACGTTGTCTTATTTCGGGAAATTTTATTAATTATTTATTTTGATGATAATGAACACGTTTTGGAATCACTGATCACTTATTATTGCAAAAATTGTATCGTTTTTGGATTTCATCGTTAAAATTATATAGTTTTTTGAAATCGTATCATTTTTGGGTTTTTGTCATTAAAATTGTATCGTTTTTGGATTTTGTTTTGTTAAATGTTATTTTTTGGAATTTTCGTTGTTAAAATTATACCACTTTAGGGGAAAAAAAGTTTTGTTATTTCGAGAAATTTTATTAATTATTTATTTTTGATAAAACATTGAACCTGTTTTGTATTAATGGTCACTTATTTTCGCCAAAATTTCAGGTGTCTTAAATTGCATGATTAAAAATACATTATTTTTTGCATTTTATCGTTAAAATTACATCCTTTTTAGGATTTATCGTGTTTGGATTATTGATCAATTTTATCAACTATACTTATTTGTTTTATCGAAATTGATGTTCACTTTTGGGAAATGTGACCAGCGTTACGGGCAAAAAGCTTACCAAAAATTTTGAAATTCTTAACGCTTATACTGTATTTGAAAACAAAATTTCCATACGTGAAATCACTAGTTAGCCTATAACCTGATCCTAAACAGAGGGAGGAAACCCCTTGCATTTTATTCTTTGATGTACCTTTTTATAATCGTAATTCCCTCTTGATTTCTTTTTCACTCTCGAGTCAACACTCGAGTGGAGGCGCAGGTGGGTCCACCCTCCCCCCTATAGGATCCCCCTCACCCCCCACCCCCTCCCTCATTCGCCTAACCTTTAATTCATTCAGTTTAATACCCAAGTCGCATTCCTGCTAAAAGTAGACGTTGTGCGGATACGCGCAATTTGCTCTCTTATAAGCTAATATCCTGCTTGAATACAAATTCCCACAATTCGAGCTAGAGTTTAAATATTTGAATAAGATTTATTTCGCGGTGAAAAACGAGAGTTATATACAAAGTCACCACGATTATACGTTTTACGAACTTGTCACAAAATCCGCTGCGTATATAAATATACATGTACTGTAGTAGCATACATACAGTATACTCATATCTATTCATTGAAAACGAGTTCATTTACAAAAAAAAAAAAAAAACATTTGGAAAATACGACGAAACCCCGTTAAGAAGAACTCGCTTTAAACGAATTTATGCTATAGAACCCTCAGCGCTTACCTCGACCTAGGATATAAAGGGGGTGTCCAAAATGTTTAAAAAATGCCCTTTCCACGTAAATTTGCAGAATTTTTGCGAAAAGCCAGTAATGACTCTCCCGGTTTTTTTTAATTATTATTTTATTTTATTTTTTTCAAGCGAAGTTTAAATTTTCGATTTGTTATCGCATTTTATAAATGCGATAATTTTATTTAATATTTGTGGGGATTTATTCCAAAATGGGCGAGTTTTTCTTTTATAAAAATTGCGATAATTATTAATATTACAGTAAAACCTTTGAATGGGGACCACCTGTTTATGTTGGCCACTTTTTATTGTATTGCATTTTCTAGTGTACATTTCCTTCATACATATTCTCCGTATAGTGACCAGTGACCAGTGTGTGCTTTCTTTTTTGCAATTTTTACATTGCCAATGTGCCTTAAAAAGTGAAAAGATAGCAGATGAGTCAAGTTAACCTAGATCTTGCATTAACCCTTTAACATGATGATTCTGTAGTTTTTTGGTTTTGTGGATTTTTAATACGTGTATTACAGTCTACATGTATAAGTGCAGTGTACATGTTCATTATTTTAATTTAATTCAGGCATTCTTTGTATAGTGACCACCTGTGTGCAGTGTCCAACATAGCATTTTTTTGGTGGTCACTCTTAACAAGTTTTACTGAATATGACGAAATTGGCAATGATTGCCGTCTATCGAGGGGCATCCTCGTCAAAATGGTACAGTCAAAGGTTAATGCACGTCAAAAAAATCCGTGGGTTTAAACCGTAGTTCGTAATACCGGAAGTCGGACAAAACATGACTTCAACGATATGAACTAAAGACCAACTCAACTCAACACCACGTACGTCTATGAATGGGAAGGTGCTCAGGGATACGGAAATTCGCAATATCCGAAATTGAAATACTCTGTGATGGCATATCATTGGATGCAGCACATCCAAAGACTTGGATGATGGACCCTACTTCTTCGTCTAAAAAAAGTGGGCCAGCTCGCAAAGGGTGGAGGTCAAGGTCATTGCATTCAAAAACGAGATGACCGACATGGAAAATCCCATCTTCAAGAAGAAGATGGATTTTGGCACAGCGATTTTGGTGACAGCTTTCCCAACGTCCAATCATTTCAAATTTCTACAGTTTCCTAAAAAAAAAAAAAAATAAAAATAAAAAAAAAACAGGATTGAAAAACTGGTTCCTTGACTTTATTTTAGTAAGCTACCGTCCATGCATGACCTAGGGGTTCAAGTTCTAATTTACCCCGCGTTTTTTTCAGAAATCGGTTTCCCCGCCAGGCTTTAGGGCGTGGCTTAGGGTTCAGTACAGACAGGTCGAGCACTAGGGGAGGGGAGGTTGAATTTGGGTCAATTTCGCCCTCGTGGAAACTGCTTTGTCCACTTTTCGGACTTTTGGACTCATGCCAATACGCTGCTGAATTTGGCCATTTTGCGCCTGGACGGACCATGGGTAGGTTGCATATTTTATATTGAAATCGATTCGAAGAGGGCCTAGCTATATCAGTTGAATCTCTATTTTTAAATCTGCAAAACCTAGAGAGGCACCGAGGTGTTCATTAGCTACCTTTTGTGTATTTTTTCCTATTTGAGGTTATTTAATTGATTATTAGGGGTACTCATGCAGGCTGGTGCTTTTGGCAGTCGTTAAGTCACGTGTTATTCTGTATCTCTGTTTTGCAAGCATTTGCACACGTGACTTCACCACTGCCAAATTAAGCGTCAATCTGAGTACCCCATGAGGAGAAAAACGTTAGCTGCAAGGCCTAGAGTAGCACATATGCGCTTATTGGCGCGTTAAAGAGCCCTCCGTTAGATACAGCATGCACTCTCGTCTCAACGTACTTCCCAACATCAAAATTTCAGATTTGCAAAAGTGTCGAAAATTCGAAATATCTAGCTTCCAAAGTATCGAAAATTTGCAAAATTCTTGAAAAATTCGTAACATTATGGAAAAATCTTATAACTGTCGAAAATAATGTTAAATTGTTAAAATTTTTTCCAAACTGTCGAAATTTAAAATGTCCTAAATATCGAAAAATTGGCAAAATTGTCGAACATTTTCAAAATAGTTAAAAAATCTGCCAAACTGTAGTAAAATTGGCAAAATTGTTGAAAAATTCGTAACAATGTGGAATAATCTCTCAAATTGTAGAAAATTCGCATAACTGTCGAAAAATTAGCAAAACTGTCTAAATGTCCTTAAAATGTCGAAAATTTGTTAAATTGTTGAAAGACTCGCCAGATTTTTTGATAATCCGCAACATTGTGGAAAAATCTTTCAAAGTATCAAAATTTACGATGTCCTGACTGTCGAGAAATTAGCAAAACTGTCGAAATTTCCTTAAAATGTCGAAAATTTGTTAAATTGTTGAAAGACTCGCCATATTTTTTGATAATCCGCAACATTGTGGAAAAATCTTTCAAAGTATCAAAATTTACGATGTCCTGACTGTCGTGAAATTAGCAAAACTGTCGAAATTTCCTAATAATGTCGAGAATTCGATAAATTGTTAAAAATTCGGGTACGGTGTTTTATCTCGACTACCGATCCCGGAAAGCATCGAAGCTATGTACGAAAACACATTAGCATTTCATTTTCGGCAAGCTAATAGTGATTAAGTAAAACTGTGAACCAGAAAAGTGCTACTGACGTGTATTTTACTTCATAAGCCACTAACATTTGTTATTTTAATGGGTTATTACATGTACCGGTAGTTGAGATCAAAATAAAGTGCGTTTCCCTGCATAGCTTAGATGCTTTCCGGGATCGGTAGTCGAGATAACACACAAGTACCAAAATGGGCCATATTTTTTGAAAAGTTGCAACATTGTGGACAAATCTTTCAAACTTGGCAAATTGGCAAAATTGTTGAAAAATTCGTCAATTTTTTTTTTCAAAATCCGCAACATTTTGGAAAAATATTCTAGAGTGTTGAAAAATTCGCCACATTTTTTGATAATCCTCAGCACTGTGGAAAAATCTTTCAAAGTATCAAAACCGAAAATGTCCAACTGTCGAGAACTTTGCCAAACTGTCGAAATTTCCTTAAAATGTCGTCGAGAATTTGATAAATTGTTGAAAAATTCGCCTATTTTTTGAAAATCTACAACATTGTGGAAAAATATTCCTAACTGTCGAAAATTCGCAAGATTGTGGAAAACCTTTCAAATTCAAAAAAAACTTTCAAATTGTAGAAAATTCGTTAAATTGACGAAAATCTTCCAAACTGTCAAAAATTGGCAAAATTATTGAAAAATTTGTAATATGGTGGAAAAATCTTTCAAATTGTTGAACGTTCGCATAACTGTCGAAAATTCGTAAAAAACTGCCTCGAGCTCTTCTCAGCTATTTAGTCCTCAATTTTAGACATAATTGAAAATGTATTCGCCTAATACCCAACTCTGACATCTTTAATTTTTTTCAGCCATGAGTTCCTCCATCAGCTTCTCCCTACCATTTTATCTGCAGAGGGCCTGCATGGTTCAAGTCGTGACGCATCTCATCCAACACAACTTCCCCAAAGACTTGGAAGCGGTTCGACGATACTGCCTGTTGCCAAAATCAGAAATCGATGCGGTCAAGAGTAAGATACAGACGCTTCCAATCCCCTCCATGATAAAGGTGGGGATGATGGACATAGTGAAGCCCATCCTCGTCCACATGAAGGAGGCCAGAGATGACATCACCTTATGCTTACCCAACATTCCCGATAGCAGCATTCAAAGGTGCATCAGGATGTCACCGTGGGGCACGGTGAACATGAAGTGGTCCGCAGAGGCGCTTTTGGGCCTGAGCATCGAAGAGTTGCCGAACTTCGAGCGACATCAGTTAGCCGTTATCTTCTGTCTCGAAGACCACCTCGCCAGCACGTATGAAGCGTTGGACGAGATTAATAAGCGTGTCCTTCCAAGACGTCTGGATTATCGAGGAGACCTTTCGAATGAGTACGTCCACTTGCGTAGTCTTACATCTGAGTTGATGACTTTCCTGAAAATTACAGAGAGGTCGTACTGTCACAATTTCGAGTACGCTGTAATGGACTGCAACGAGACTGCAGCCCGGCATTTCTGGAATGCTGCAGAACTTCCAGAATCTTCCAGTGACCTGGTAAAGGAATGGCTTTACCTTGGTGATTGTAGTTTGTTAACCTTCCTACTTTCACTATACCCAACTGATGAACTGCTGCGAAAGGAGGTACTTAAGTCGGTTCCAATTCAGGTCTCGTTTCTGGAGTGGCCCTACCAGGACATTCTTCTGCATCTGTTCGAACTCGCCGAGGAAGATCAACGGTACAATCATCTGGAGCGACTGATTATTTGCGTATACGATCGTAAAGGTGAGCCAAAACCCCATTTGGAGTTAAGGAGTAAAACTGTCCAGTTATTGGATGGCGGTTTCCGGTTATCGGGTGACTACTTCGAGGAATTGGGAAGGTTCTTAAAGGCGCTTCTCGTAGCTGATGCTGGCTGGCATAGCGATTGGCTCCATTTCGCCTATCCCATCATCAACGATGTCCTTTTCTTGAGACCTGGAGACGATGCTAAGTGCTTTGACTTCTTGCGGAAGGTGATGCTGGATCTTTTGAATGAAAGTGACAATGCAAATCTATGCGAATGTGCCTCCAGGGACGTGATTGAGATCATCCGCAAAGGTAAAATGCAGCGTTTGGAGTGGCTCTTCAGCACTTGTTTGACCGATAAGCAAGCGATGGCCATCAAGACGCGTATTTGGCAGAACAGAAATGTTGAGAGTTTGTGCACGGATGGTTGCCTCCATCATATTCCTTGGATTCCAAGGCTGGAACTGGTCAGTAAGACGTTGATGAAGTTTGTCCAATTTTGCTGCACCCCTCAGCTCAGTGTTGCGGACATGAAATTAGACCTAGAAATTGACGCCCTGTTTTTGTACGGCCGAGTCGTAAAGTATGTTTTGTAAATTTACTTGGTGATAAACTCTTACTGTGATATAACTTTACTTTGTAAATTTTTGTACCTTTGATACTTGATAACTGGACTGGGAAAGGTTTACATCTTACCTCCTTCTTGGTTATAGTTGTCTCCCAAGTGCAATAAACGATGTCATTTCTGAATCATATTTTGCTTAATTTGACTTCTTTTTCAGCGTTCATATGTGATCAATGCCGTTCCGAACCTTGAAAGGCCCTATAGGTCACAACTTGTATTTCGCCAGATAAATTTCGTGGCATTGAATTTATTGAATGTTTCGCGAACTGTGGGTCAAAATGTTCTCCTAATTTTTAAAGAACTTCTTTCTCGTGGGACAATTTTTGAAAGCCTTCAAAATGCTAAAAATTGTATAAAACATTATTTGTGTCGCTAACCGAGTGTAAAAAAACGACTGTGTGCATTTTAATGAAATTTGGTAGAGAAATCCACGACAATTATTCAAAAAAATGTTTATTTTGTTCGGTGCATTTTAAATTTTGAAAGGCCTTTCAAAATGCCTTTTAAAAGTTAAAATAAACGTTACTAAGTCTGAGCCACTATCTCCTCGAGCTCCATCTTTGCGCACCAATTTTAGGAACGCTTAATTTTCAGGGTTCCTCAAAACCTGGAAAAGTCAGGAAACTTGAAAATAACCTGGAAAAGTCAGGAAAGAATGGTTTATTTTGAAAAAGTTAAGGAAATTCAACGCAGTCATGGCTTTCAAAAATTAATACTTCTACAAGATTAGCTTGGGACCCATTTTCCGAGTAGAAATTGTCCACATTTTCGGAGTACAAATTAGCCAAATTATCCACGTTTTCCGTGTAAAAATTGTCAAAATTCTTTAGGATTACCGAATACAAATTATCCACATTTTCCGGGGAAAAAATTACAAAATTTCCCAATTTTTTACGAGCACAAATTTTCAACATTTTATGAATACAAAATTTTCTCATTTTAAAAAAAGTTAATACGATTTTTTATAATTTTTTAAAAAAAAAATTCTATGTTAATTTTCAAAATTGTCGTTAGTAAGTTAAGAAAGAAATATTTTCCAGTGTCAATTTTGGAAAATGTCAATTTTTCACGTTGTCATTGGTCAGAGAAATTTTTTTAAAACCTGGAAAAGTCAGTGAAGTTGAAAATGAAATTTCTGGGAGAATTAACCCTGATTTTTTTAAACGTATCTTTTAATGGAGAAATAGGTTAAGGAATGATGGAAGAATTTTTCTAAGATTACCCAAGACTATCTCAAAGATTTTGTCTGAGTTCCCCCCACAGTGCATGATTTCCTGCTAATAAATATAAATGTGGAAAGCCCGCAAATTTTGACTCCGCATTGACATTGACGTTCAATGCGTGTGCGGTAAGTTTGCCGCATCGGCGCTGCCAGCATGCTAACTTCGGCATTCTTTTCCATACCGGCGGATGCATCTTTTAAACATTTGATTTTTACTCGTTCGTTAATTAAAAACAAATTGTGGAAGTGTATTTATTTATTTTCGCTGGAAAATTTTGCAATAATTCGTAATTTGTCGTTGCATTCATCGCGCGAATTTTTATCTAGTGTTTGACAATGTTTTTCCCGGGTCGACCCGCCCTCTTGCGGCGTTCTTCTTGCGTGGACTGAAGTGTACTGTGCGTGGTGTGAAGTCCGCAAACCGGTTGGGAAAAAAAGTACTTTCTGTTTCAAAATTCTATTCTTTTTTAAGAAATGCCTGTCATTTGATAGTGCAATGAACTAAATACGCCGACAATTGTGACATACAACACATTTCGCAGCTTCGCTCAACGTCAGCAAGTGCGGAAATAGTCCAGCATGAGTCGAGCGTCCAATCGTCGTGATGTTCGTATCCTTCTTGTTGGAGAACGTAAGAACGAAATTTATCAATCATTTTCTCATACAAATTTGTTCAAATCATAATGTTTACTTCCTTGAACGTTTTGTGTTCAACGTGTGATCGTTTCACTTTACGTCTTGAGTGGAGATGCGTCAGAATTCATTATCTTCTGAACCTTGACCTTTTCTGGCCATTGTTGGGATGAGGACATTAACGTGCAAATGAGCTTTTTATGATCATACATTATTCGTAGTTTTCATATGATACGAAAGATGTTAATACTGTATGTACATGCACGTCGTGAAGGCTTAAAATAATACAATAATGATGCAACTTTTGAATTTATTAATGTGAAATCAGCTCTGTCAGCTGTACATGTATAGCTGACATTGCTTTTTTGAAAGCTATATCCACAGCTGATATAACTTCTCTTATTTGAGTTTCCTGTACTTTTACCTGCATTTGACTGATGGAAGTGTGGAAGTCTCCTTTGAGGAAAAGGATTTTTTTTTGTAGGCCTACTGTACTGTACTTACTGCAGCCTGCTTGTGGTTTATAACACACTACTGTATAAGTTATAAACACAGTTTACGCAGGGTGGCCACAGGTCAGGGAAGTCATGGAAATGTCAGAGAAATTTTCCTTAATAAAAGCAAAATGCTATTCCTGCACTCAGTCTGCTAGCAGCTCCATCCCCAATCCTCTTCACCTAGACTCGTAACAATCTAGTGTTCTGCCAAGCTTCTCATTGCAATTGTTATTTTATTTTTCATTATGACAAAAAAATAGATATGCATTTACGAGTAAGTTTTGGTCAGGGAAAAGTCAGGGAAATTGAAAATGAAAATTTTGTGGCCTCCCTGGAATAGTTATACTGGCATGTTTATAATAAAAGGAGTCGGTAAATAATCCGTAGAAATGTGAAATCTGTGAAATTTTGATGTGCTTGATACAATGACGAAGTGTCTGAAGTACAAACACTTCAGCCGATGGTCGAGTGGTTTACGCGCTTGCCACTCGATCATAACTTGTGGGGTTCGCTCCCCGGTCGAGGTCGGTGAGGATTTTGAGGATGTGCAAAATTCGCTAAGTACCGGCTCTTTCGGATGAGAGTTTAAACCGAGGTCCCGTGTAGATCCTGTTTGATCTCTGCACGTTAAACATCCCTCTTGGGGGGGTGGAAGTCCCCCCTCGTAGGCAAAATTCCTAGGTAGGTGACGCTGTCACATCCCCTGGCGTTGGTGTTTAGCCCTCGTGTGCAGAAATAGGGCAACGTTAAAAATCCACAAACAAGCCAAACACTGTTAGCCACGATAAGTGTCTGGGCTAATTCGACCGAACAAGGTGGCTGAGTGGTTAGCATTCGAGCTTTGCGTTCGGTGGACACGGGTTTGATTCCGGGGCCGGCTATCTTTGATTGTGGTTTTTTTTTCATTAAGGACCCAAATACGGGAAGTACAACTTAGTTGTGATGTTGGGGTGGCCAGAATGCTTAGTCTGACTTAATTTGCACAATGATCCCCTCTGCCAAATGGTACTATGTAGTTTGTACTGACTGTAGGTTAAAGGATCGAATAGAAGTAATTCTTATGCATTTTGCTCATTTGTCGTTTGTTATCTTTAGAACCTTTACCTTTTTTATTCAATGCAACTCAGTACCCTACAGTCAGCAAACAAATGCCATATTTTTTTTGGGGGGGGGGGTGGGGGTCGCACCCATTTTTAGGAGAATGCTCCTATGTCAGTTGTGACCGTCTTTATGCATCATTGTTAAGTTAAATTTGTAACAAATCTGAACTATTTTAGGAAGATTATTCCATCATCTAATTGCGTGTAAAAGGAAGGACCAAAAGTATTACCCGATTTAAGCTTTCATTCTTTTTTTCGTAGCCCGTGTTGGGAAGACATCTCTTATATTGTCACTCGTCAGCGAGGAGTTCCCGGAAGATGTACCTGCGCGCACGGAAGAAATCACAATTCCAGCTGAGGTGACGCCGGAGAAAATTCCAACTCACATAGTTGATTATTCTTGTAAGTTAACTCGTATCTAATCCTGATTATCAGTGAGGTTGTCTTTTTTTCTATTTAGACTAATATCGTATGATGTTTTTAATTTGGTAGCGCAAGAACAATCCGATGATATGCTTGCGGAAGAAATTTGCAGGGTAATACGATGAACTTCAATTTTGACTTTTTGCAAGGCGTTCTTTTAGTGGTCGTTTCTCAAAGAGAATTTTGCTAAATTAAGGCATAAAATTTAATAATTTTACTAATTTTTTTGTTCTTTAAATAATAAAAAAAAAATTCATTTTGGGGAATTTCACATTTTTTACTTACTCACCGAGAAGTACGAGTAGTGTTCATTAGGTTTCAGCGATTAATTTATTAAAAAACTGGCTATGTGGATTTTAATAAAATTGGGTAGAGAAATCCACGTAAACGTGAAAAAAATTTGATTTTGTTTGGTCATTTTTGGTAGCGGGTGCATTTTCCTACCACAAAATACATTTAAGCCTCGGGCATTAATACGAGCCACTCAACGTCCACTTCTCTTACCATCTTTTGCACTTTCAATGTCCATTTGTTTCGACGACTGACCAGTCCACGTGAAGACCGAACGCTCGGACATTACTCGAACCTTAAATGTGTCCCGCTTTACTGCTCCTCAAATGCCTTATAAAAGTTTAAAATAAAATTGCAATTGAGCCACTATCTCCCTGGATTCCATCTTACTTTCAAATTTTAAGCAGTGCAATTTTTGAAATATATCTTTCAATGTTTAATTGTGTTCAGGAGTGATGGAATAATTTTTCCAACAAATTTCATTAAAATCCATGAAGCCGTTTTATTTTTTTATTTTTGATGATTGCGGGATCTTAATTAATACTCCTCGTAAATTAAAAAATGTTTAGTTCGTTAAGTGTAGTGAATAAAAATTACAGTTTTAAGTAATTTAAAATTATTTTTCGGGGAATTTGGATATGTGATATTCCCAATAGGATCTTTAGGACCAACCTTGAAAATTAAGTTAAAAATTGTGAGGTTTTGCGGGAACGAGTTGTTATTAATGCGCAGAAATTAATGACTTCAAGTCGGGTGGCAAAATGAGACAGAAATTAAGGAAAATCTAGCTAATGGCCACTGTTTATTTTCGTCCGCTCGCGTTTAATGCCTTACCAGAGTCACAATTTTTCTTTCAGGCCAATGTTATCTGCATAGTATTTGCGTTTGATGATGATTATAGCATCGATCAGGTTAGTGCAAATACACTGCTTTGTGCATGTATTTTTTCTGTCAAATTTTCATTACATGGGTCACTTTTTGTGCTAGATCACTGCCTACTGGTTGCCTTTGATAAGAGATCAATTGGGAGAGTTTCATCACACGCCTGTCATCTTGGTGGGAAATAAATCTGATCTCGTTGATGAAACTAGCTTGGACGTGAGTGCAACTCTCGCCAAAATTACCTTTCGAGTAGAGTTATGTATACGAAAAAATTCCAGACTGTAATTCCTCGAATTTTTCTTCCAGGGAATTATTCCGATTATGAATGACTACTGTGAAGTGGAGACGTGCGTGGAGGTAGTTGGAAATACGTCCGTTGATTCGCGTCACGCGTTACAAGCAAATTTTTTTACTTATCGTAAATTCATTGTTGGAAATTTAGTGTTCTGCGAAAATCCTGAAAAACATCTCGGAAATGTTTTTTTACGCACAAAAGGCAGTCTTGCACCCCATGGCACCACTGTACATCACCGAAACTAAAGACGTAAGTAAAATATCTATTACGGGTCACCCCCAAAACTGGAAAACTTGAAAAAGTCAGGAAAGAATGGCTTTTTTTGAATAAAGTCAGGGAAATTCAACGTTGTCATGATGTTGCGATCGAAAATTAATGGTTTTACATGATTAGATCAGGGCCTATTTTCCAAGGAGAAATGTGCCAAATTTTCCATGTTTTCAGAGGACAAATTTGCAAAACATTCTACGTTTTCTGAATACAAAATTGTCCTATGTTTTTTCTTTGTTTAATTTTTTAAAATTGTCATTAGTAAATTTTTCAAAATATGTCAATTTTTGACATTATCATTGGTCCGGGAATTTTTTTTTAAAACCTGGAACAGTCAGGGAAGTAGAAAATGAAATTTTTGGGGGAACCCTGAGTGATTTTGGACAAGACAATTTTTGTTCGAGGCTAGTTTTTGTTGCCGTTAATTTCAATCACCAGTTTTATTATTGCAGTTGACCGAGAAATGCCAGAAAGCTCTACATCGGATTTTCAAAATCTGCGACAATGACAATGACGGAATCCTCAGCAACGATGAACTTAATCTTTTTCAAGTTGGTTACTTTATGTTCTTCATCGTTAACAATTGCCGACTACAGTTTTGATTTCCAAGACTGATCTTACCCTATTTTTTTTCTTCTTTTTTTTTGGAATTAGTGCCAGTGTTTCAACGCACCGCTTCAAGCGCAAGCACTCGAAGATGTCAAGGGTGTCGTGAGGCGACACATACCCGACGGGGTTGTGGAAAACGGGTTATCCCTGAAAGGCATGTTTTGTTTTATGTCAACTTCAAGAAAAAGTGCCAAATTTTGTTTGTCAATGATAATAGTGAAAAGCGATGTGCTAAATTAACTTTGATTCTTCCTTCAGGGTTTATGTTCCTTCATGTTTTATTTATCCAGCGTGGCAGGCACGAAATTACTTGGACAGTTTTGCGTAAATTTGGTTATGATAATAATTTGCAGTTGGGCAACGAATACCTGTTTCCACTGTAAGTATAGCTTTCCGTCACATTATGCATTTCTGAATTGGAAAGAGTATCACAAACTCTAGTTCTCTGAATCATACTGTGCTATGATTAATGTTCATTAAGTTTCCGCAATCATTTTTTTTAAAAAACGGCTGTTTGGAATTTTAATGACATTTGGTAGGGAAATCCATGTAAGCGTAATTTGTTATTGAAAAAAATGTCCATTTTGCTCGGTGCATTTTTGGTAGCTAATGTATGCCTCGCTTAAAAAAACGTTTAAGCCTTGGGTAGTTGTCCGACCAGATGTTCGGACATCACTCGAATCTTAAACATGTCATGCATTTCTGCTCCTCAAATGGCTTCAAAAGTTAAAAAAACTCGTTGCTGAGCTACTATCTCTTCTGACTCGATCTTTGCTTTCCAGTTTGAAGCCAGTGTACTTTTTGAAGCAAATCTTTTAATGTTGAAATATGTCCTGGAATGATGGTTGAATTTTTCCAGAAAATTTAATTAAAATCTTTGCAGCCGGTTTTTCTAAACAAAATTGATTGAGGGAACTTAATGAACATCCCTTGTTGATGCCAAAAATTCAAATTGTTACACATTTCTTATAGGTTACACGTTCCATTTGGTTGTTCCACAGAGTTGACCCACCAGGGTTATGCATTTTTGTCTGCCCTATTTGAGAAATTCGATAAGGTAATCAAGTTTTCTCCAGAAAATGTATGCAAACGACTAGCTCATCATTGATAGGAAATCGATTATTAGTTTAACAACGATCACTTGATGTATCTTGATCGGTTTCGATCAGTTAAAATGCTGTTATTTTTATTAATTTTTATTGGTTTGGCATGATTTGGGCCCGAAAAGTTTCTAATTTTCAGTTAAAATCCTGTTATTTTTTATTAATTTTTAACGGTTTGGCAAGATCTGGGCCTGAAAGTTTCCAATTTTCAGTTAAAATACTGTTTTCTGTTAATTCCGTGACGTTTATTTTATGTTTCTATTTTTAAGTTACAACTGTATGAAACGTAGTAATCATAGGTTGTTTATCGTGATGTTTATTTTTTTTTTCTCATCAAGGATCGAGATGGTTGCTTGTCTCCCGCTGAACTTCATGACCTCTTCAGTACGTGTCCAACTATGCCATGGGGACCTGACGTCTGTAACACGGTTTGCACGAACGACTACGGCTGGGTTAGTTTGCAAGGATTTCTCGCACAGTGGTCGTAAGTACAGAAATTTAACTTTAACGGTAACTTTTAACTTAATTTGTTTTCATTATCGCGCATTTTTAAAATTGCGCAGTTCAGCACGTTAGCGCTTGAGGTTTCTCATCCGTTACTTCGTGTTAAACGATGTACATTCAAGCGTGTTTACTTTAGGCTAACCACATTTTTGGACGTGCAGCGTACGCTCGAATTCTTCGCGTATCTCGGTTACAATATCATCGGCGAACACAACCAGTTGTCGGCAGTTCACGGTATGGCATTTCGTAGTTTATTCGGAGTGTTATTTCGGACCTTTTTAGGGCTTTTCAAATAATACCGTTATGAAAACATCTTTGCAGTGACGAGAGATAAGAAAATTGATCTACAGAAACGTCAGACGAGCCGTTCTGTGTTCTTATGTAACGTTATTGGCCCTAAAAATGTCGGAAAGGTTAGTTATTTAACATTTTTAATTCATTAGTGTCCGCAATTTGAGTAAAAAATCATCGTAAACTCTCTTATTTTGCGTACGCGGACTCTAAAGTCGATTTTTGTTTCGTATTTCAGAGTGCTTTTTTACAAGCTTTACTTAATCGCACAAAAGAGGTAAGAATTAATCAAAATTGACATTAATCGCGAATTTTGAATGATTTAATTTTTCAAATTTTGAATTACTTTGTCCAGTATCAGACAGAAATAATGAATCGCGAGCATGTCTCGCATTACACGATCAACCAAGTCCAGGTTTACGGACAGGAGAAGTACTTATTGGTAAGCGCGCGATGAAACGGTGCTTGAAAATACAATTTTAGGTATGTTTCCTGAGTTTTGCAACTCGAAAATCTGCGGTTTTTCATTATGTAGTTGCACGAAATCGACATTCACGGACGAACAGATACTCTACAGGTTACCGATATCCAGTGCGACGTCGTTTGCCTCATGTATGACGTGAGTCATCCGAGGTCTTTCGATTATGTGGCGAGAATTTATCTGGTGAGTCCTAGACACTTGGAAAAGTCATGGAACTTGAAAATATTTGGAAATGTCAGGGAAGAATGACTTATTTTTAAAAAGCCAGGGAAATTCAACGTAGTCCTGTTGTCACGATCCAAAATTAATGCTAAACTTTCCACGTTTTCAGAGTACAAATTTGCAAAATTCTCGACGTTTTCAGAGTACAAATTTGCAAAACTTTCCATGTTTTCCGAGTGCAAATTTGCAAAATTTTACACGTTTTTCGGGGACAATTTGCAAAATTATCAAGATTTCCAAGCTTTTTCGATTACAAAATTGTCAAATTTTCTGAATTTTACGTGCTTATTTTTAAAGTATTGTCCCGTGTGCATTTTGCAAAATCGTGGACGATATCGATGTATGTCAACTTTTGACATTGTCACTGGTCTGGGAAATTTATTTTAAAAACCTGTAAAAGATAGGGAAGTTAAAGATGAAATTTCTGGGGGAACCCTGTTCATATTTTTTGGTCAAGACAGTAAAAATGTGGTATTATTCTTCATTTCACAGAAATATTACGCAGATTCTAAAATTCCCTGTCTGATCGTCGCTGGCAAGAGCGATGGACCCGAAGTGAGGCAGGAGTATCTTATTCAGCCCGCTCAGTTCTGCTCCAAACACCGTCTTCCTCCGTTGCAGCCGTTTTCGTGCAGCGGGCGAGTGAAGAAGGACGTTTACATAAAATTGGCGACAATGGCAGCTTATCCGTAAGTAGAATTTTTACCGTAATCGTCCGAGTCGCCTTTTTCTTACAAGCGGTCTTTTGGGAGCGCATGATAAGCTAGCGAAGAAGTTGGGGATTTTATCTGGTACTTATGTCACTTCCTAAAATACAATGGTTCTTGATAAACTTGGAATCGTAGACGAATGGTTACTAAGTATATCGGCCATCAAATGGTAATATTTTTTGATTTTTCGACCAAATACCTCCTCAAATAGTAAAAAATGATATAAAATTGTCAAACTTTTAAAAAATTATTTCATTTTTAAAAGTTTGAAAATTATGAAACGCTTGAAAGTATTTTTTTTTTCAATTAAAAATTGTTTTCCAAGTATTGCATGATTTTTTAAAAGTTTGAAAATTATTTAGTTTATTTTTTAAAGAAAGCAACTGCAAAAATTTGAAGTTTTGCGTAAACGTTTAAGTATTTTTTTCACTAAACTTTCCGCCTGATTTGGAGAAAGAAATTGCGAGGCATTTTCAAGTGTTTCGTAACATTTTAAAAACATTCACTTTGAATTTTTCGCCTGTTTTGCATTAAAAAAACCCTGAAATATTTTCAAATTGTTCTTACTATTTAACATTTATGTAATTTTGCTTAAAAAAATTGAAATATTTTAAAGTTTCTCTTGAATTTTAAATGTTTTTACTATTTAAAATTTATTTCTGTTATTTTGCTTAAAAAATTGCAATATTTTCAAGTTTTTCTCGAACGTTAACATTTTTCTTATTCCTCGTAAATCTAATTATGTTATTGTGCTTAGAAAAAGTGGAGTATTTCCAAGTTTCTCCATTTTCTTCATAAATTTTTACGTAATATTGCTTAAAAAAAATTGAAATATTTCTAATTTTCTCTTAAATTTTAAATTTTTTACAATTTAAAATTTATTTCTGTTATTTTGCTTAAAAAATTGAAACACTTTAAAGTTTTCAGGTTTTTTTCAAGTAAGCCTAACGCAAAAGATTTATGAAGAATAAGAAAAATGTTAACATTTGAGAGAAACTCGAAAATATTCCAATTTTTTAAGCAAAATAACAGAAATGAATTTTAAATAGTAAAAAAATTTATTTCTGTTATTTTGCTAAAAAAATTGCAATATATTCAAGTTTTTCTCGAATCTTAACATTTTTCTTATTCTTCGTAAATCTTTTTTTTTATTTCGCTTAACAAAGCCAGAAATATTTTAGAGCATTTTATAATTTTTTTCGTCATATTTCTCCCCCGTGTAAAATGAGGAGAGCTACGTCAAAATTCTACGATATTTAATTTAGTTTAACAAATTCTGACTTCTGGTGTTTCCATTTTCACGGTGCAGGGATCTGCTCGATGAGAATTTCTATAGTTTATTTCCTTTTCAAGCGTGATTTGGTATATTTTTCTCCTATTTGATCCCAAGCATGAACTATGAAATCTGTCTCGGAATATTCGCCATTAATTTAAGGTAATTTAAGGTAATTTTGTCCGGGCTACGTTTATATTAATCATGTTCTTCATTCCGTCAGTCTTTTTAAGGCAGCTTGGATCTTGTTTTATCAGACAAGGTGTGTATCCCGTATATACGGTTTTTCAGCAAAACTTAACATTTTTTGACGAAATGATGCATCATTTTTGCACCTCTCTCTCTCTCTTTCGTCCTCTTCCTTCGTCACTTATGTCGTTTTTTTTTTGGTTTTTTGGTTTTGTCTAAATTAGATGCCGCTGCTTTTTTTACCCCAACGAATTTGGCGGCCTTGCGTGAAGCGACTTGCGGTTATGAATTTTTTAAGTTTCGTATTTTTTTTGGTTTTTTTCTTTTTTTGTGGTTTCTGTCGTTGCAGTACCCTGAAGCGTTTGGTGCACATCTTACTTTTACGTCCGTCTGGCAGTTGGGTCTCGGACAGGCTGAGGTCGGACATTGTTTTCACCCACGTTTATTTTATGCACGACCCTCACCCTCGCCCCCTCTTGTCCAATTTCGCACCTAACAACCAGGTCGATGCAAAAATTAATGCACGAGCACCTTTTATTTTATTTTACCTCTCGTTTCAAATATTAATTTCGTTTTCTTAGTTGCTCAATTTCTTTAGCTAGGATATAGCGAGTCTTTGAATAGCTTAGATAATTTTTTTTGCATTTTTTGCTTAGATAGATGGAGCCGGGTGAATGGATTTGTAGTTAAATTGTGCCCAGCACGGCTATCCTCAGAGACTTTTATGGAAAAGACTAAGGATATTTAAAAATTCAGGGTTCCCCCAATCCTGGAAAAGTCAGGGAGAAGTCAGGGGAAGAATGACGGCCCTTTTGGAAACTTTCACATTTTCCGAGTTCAAATCTTCATAATTTACAGCAGTTTCTGAGAAAATTTTTTCAAAATTCTTCACGTTTTCCGAGGACAAAATTGCAAAATAGTTCACGTTTTTCGAGGACAAAAGTGCAAAATTGTCCATGTTTTCAGAAGTCAAATTTGCAAAATTCTCCACGGTATCCAAGTAAAAATTTGCAAAACTTTCTACTGTCAAATTTCTACTTCACTTGTGAAATGTTCAAAATTTATTCATGCAAATTGTTTTTTTTTTTTAATTTTCATTTTGAAAATTTTACTAGGACCATTTTGGAAAATATTGTTGTGTCAAAAATTGACATATTTTGTTTTTTTATGTCAAAATTCAAGGAAATTTTTTTAAAACCTGGAAAAGTCAGGGAAGTTAAAAAAATTAAATTTATGTGGTGAAATTGCACAATGGGATTGGTCTAAGAGAATGATCAACTTCAAGATTTACTTAATCATTCGACTCCGGAAATGCTGTGGAAGTCGAAAATTCATTTTAGACGGAAATTTGTAATATCCGAATTCGTAATTCGTGCATTTTTGACGTGTGGCAAAATTTTCTGAGGAAAACGTTACGAATTTTGCAAAATTTACTTAAAGACGTTTTGAAAATGTTGCGATATTTACCTGAATTGACCAAATAACGCTTTCTTAAATTCGCCTAAACTGTACCAAGAAATTGTGTATATTTTGGAAGATATACAAAATTTACATCCCTTTTTAAAAAATTATCAATTCAACTCGGTACTCTAGTCAGCAAACAATTACAATATTTTAGGGGGATATGATCGAGCCCATTTTCCGTAGAATGCTCCTAGGTCTTTCTTAATGCATATCATTTTTATGATTGCCTTGAACCAGCTATATAAATCAATAAATACGTAATTTTCAGACAATTTTATCAACATCGATGAATCGCGTCGTCATTATGAAAACTTGATTTTAAATACGAAACGTTCTGCCGAAATTAATACAATTTTGCGAGTTGAGCGTGTGGAAAATTCAAAAGTTTAAAAATGTGCCTTATAATTTTTCGGAACTTAAATTTTATAATTTTATACGATTTTTTGGTAAAGGAACAAAATTTGCGTATGAATGTTTTACCAAATATCAGTTATGCAAAATAGCCCATCCCCTGGCACCATCTTTGCTACGGCACTGACCCTACGATGGGAACTGAAAATCAGTTCGTACTATCAGAAATTCAGGGTAACCCCCAGACCTGGAAAACTCAGGGAACTTAAAAATGTCTGGAGAAGTCAGAGAAGAATGGCTTATTTTGTAAAAATCAGGGAAATTCAACGTAGTCAATTGTTGTGATCCAAAATTAATGCTTTTCTTACATGATTAGCTCAGGGCCAATTTTCCACGTATTCCGAGGACAAAATTGAAAAATTTTCCACGTTTTCAGAGCACAAATTTGCAAAATATTCCGCGTTTTCCGAAGACAAAGCTGCATAATGTTCCACGTTTCCCAAAGACAAAATTGCCAACGTTTTTAGAAGACAAAAATGCAAAATTTCCTAGTTTTTTCCAAGTACAAATTTACAATAATCTAAATTTTCGAAGTATTTATTTCGAAATTTTCCAGTGTCCATTTTGCATAATACATCAATTTTTTTATATTGTCTTATTTGGTCATGGAATTTGTTTTAAACATGGGAAAGTCGAGGAAGTTTTATGTTGAATTTCATTTCGGCGAAACTTTTAAATTGTAGAATTTTTACGGTTTTGATCGCATAATCAGTCTACTCATGAAGCAGGATCTAGGTGAATTGCTCGAAATTGAGCAATATCGTATTGAAGTCTCAAATTCTTGAGCCTAGTTCGTAGCTAGTGATTTGACGTTGGAGAAATCTTTTTTTTTTAATCGTGAAAGGGATCGCTAACGCACATTAACGATTCTACAGCTTGTTCGCATCGAAAGTTTTCCCAGCTTTCTCTTATTTCTATTATTTTTGCTTTTTTTTTTTGGTTTTTGCACGAGGAATGCGCACGTAACTGCTAACAAAATGTATTTTTTTATTTTTGCTTATTAATCTCTCGTTCTTAGCACTTTGGCCGTGGTTGCGAGCATGCTTAAGATGCCTCTGCGGCAAAGTTTTGCACGCATTTCCATTAACATTAAGTTTTGTCATTTCTCATTGCATCGATTTTTGAACGCAAAATTAATACCTCAATTTTTTCACCCCCAACTTCAGACATTGGAAGCAGTTGCAGCTATCCCACGACAACATGACCTGGCTGAAAGCGGGATTGGGCGTTGCGGCTGCGGCTCTCTTCGGCATGTTCATGGTTCGAGTGTTCAAATCGTCCGAAATAAGGCGAGTACATTGTTAAGGCTCCAGAACCTTCGATCCGAAACTTTGAGCTAGTTACCCCGTCTTTGCTTTCTGATTATTTACTAAAAATGCTTAAACTTGTTTCCGATGTTTATAAAAACATCTCTTTTCTAACTAAATCTACATCCGAGCCAAAGTTATTACAAAGTTTAGGAAGTAATACTTTAATAAATAATGATAAAGTTGATTTGATTTACTCGCATAGGCTTTAATTCAATTTACATGAATTTAGTTGTTTCACTTTGTGACCCCATATTATCAGAAGTTGTTTTTGGATATTACTAAAAAGCTACAGTAGAACTCCAATTATCCGAATCAATTGGGACCGGACCCCATTCGGATAGTCAAAGGTACATATGTTATGAATTATAAGGAAAAAGAGCTTATTTTCGGTACTGTATGCCTTTTTAATTAATTAAATGAAAAGGCAACACTTTTACATGCTATATATAGCGTATGTAGCCTACTTACAAGTGGTGTACATTAGTACATGTACATTGTAAATGAAGGTCATTGTTTGCTGAACATCTCGGTCAAAGTAAGCTGTTTGACTGTCTTGAACCGTTTTCGGGTAGCCAATGCGAATCGCAGTACATGTATGTACTTTCCGACTTAAATTTATTTTCTGAAAGTGATTCGGATAATCAGCGATTCGGATAGTCGGAGTTCGGATAATTGGAGTTCTACTGTACTTTAGAATTTTCAATTCAATTCAAATCTCTACCCTGCAGTCAGTACATAGTACCATTCGGCAGGGGGGATCATTATTCAGTAAAACCTGTTAAGAATGACCACCAAAAAATGCTATCTTGGTCACTGTAAACAAGTGGTGACTATACAAGGAATGCCTGAATTAAATTGAAATAATGAACATGTACACTTCACTTATACAGTACATGTATACTGTAATGCACGTAGTAAAAAAAACACAAAAACAAAAAAGTATAGAATCACCATGTCCAAGGATTAAAGCAAGATGTAACGTGACTCATCCGCTATCCGGTCACTATTTAAGGTACATGTACATTAATTGGCAATGTAAAAATTGCAAAAAAAGACAACACACACTGGTCAATGTACACAATAGACAGGTGGTCACTGGTGACTACACAGAAAATATTTATAAAGGAAACGTACACTCGAAAAAAACAATACTCTAAAAAGTGCTCACTATAAACAGGTGGTCACCATTCAAAGGTGGTAAATTTTCCAGGTTTTACTGTACAAATTAAGTCAGATTAAATAAAATATATAATTAAATTGTATGTCCAGTATTTGGGACTTGAACGAGGATGGGATGGGATATGAAGATGGTCATTGCCGATTCAATCTAGGAAGTATTAACTCAGCATTTGACCAGAGGAATTGTGGGAAACCATGAAAAACCACAAATCGAACCTAGGTCTACCAAATGTAAGGCAACAATACTAATTTAGTTAAGAAGAACGAAATTGGCGCGTTACTTTGATTTTTTAAAACAAATTTAAAAATTGCACGTAAAATGCAACGTTGGATTTGAATAAGGGGAAAAACTGAAACGAAAAAAGGAAAAAGTAAAACGCGACGATTAATTCGAATTAGAACTGAGCCCTTGGAAATTAAATGGAATTCAGTTTGAATTTAAAATTCGGCAAACTCCACCGACATAGGAGCTAGTCTCAATTCCTCTCCCCCAGGGACAGCGAGTCGAGATCTTTATTAATCTAAAAAATATGTCATAAAGTACGATTTTTAAGTATTAAAACAATTTTTATTAGGAATTTGATTGTTTTTAAAAATAATGTTTGAAGAAAAAAAAAAAGGAAAAAGAAATGCGTGAAAATATAAAACTAACGAAGCGCTGCCCCCGAAATAATCGAAGTGCGGCAAACACCGTTAACACGCGCGCTAGCAAAGATTGCCAATCTTAAGGGGCAGCTAGTCAATTCAATTCAACTCATTACTCTACTATCAGTAAATGAATACCACGTGGTAGGGGGATGTAATTTATCAACCTAAGGTATTCGGTACTTACCACCGCGTTAGCGTGGACCTCAACATCATTGAAAAATTGAATTTCGTGAAGCTTAAGGCTATCCTTTGGAAGAGAGTTCCAATGTCTAATGGCATGCAAGAAATAAAAGCAATAAAATGGATCCGAATGGGCTCTGATTTCCATAATTATATTGCAATGACAAGTTTTACCTCCTTGGTGGTTACGTTTAAAGATTTCCTCCACCATACTCGAATTACCAGACAGATTAAATTTTACAAACAGGCCCATGCATTGAGCTTCCCGTCTTAATCGCAATGAATTTCACTGGAGATGCTCGATCAATTGGGTAACGTTCTGGTCTCGCTGATATTTATCCGTGGCAAATCTAGCGACTCTCCGCGGCACCATTTCGTATTCCTGGGCTCGATTACCCACCCTGTATGGATTCCAAATAGGAGAGCAGTACTGGAGAAGAGATCGGACTAATGACAAGTATCCAATCTCTTTAACATTTTATGGACAATTTCTGAAGTTTCTTTGGACAAATCTAAGGCGTTGATTTGCTGCGTCAGTAATTTTGTTAATCAAAATCAAAATCCTAACCTAAAAAATCTGCTATAAATTACGATTTTTTAGTTTCAAAACAATTTTTCAAAGAAAATAGGAAAAAATCCTTGGGAATAGAAATAAGGTAATGGCGCATTTGGATGGTCAATCTGGTGTAGTGTAATTTTCTAGCTAGGGCAAACTTATCACGTAATTTTTTTTGTGCGCAGTGCAACCTAATGACGTTTCCAGTGCAGTCTGCCAGGTGTTGCAATTCAAATACGCGAGTGCACGTTCAAAAAACCGTTCAAATTAAAATGAAAACACCAGACAAAATGCTCTTTTTTTGGAAAACAACATGTAAAATCTATTCCGCCATTTTGAATGCATTGATACACCGGCTCTCTCAACGGTTATGAGGAGAAGAGTGTACCGACTGCAACTGAGTATGCACCAGTCTAATTTGAATCATTCAGGGGCAGCGAGTCGAGATCTTAATCTTAAAAATTGCTATAAATTACGATTTTACAGTTCCAAAACAATTTATATTAAGAATTTGATAGTTTTTAAAAACTTATTTTTCAAAGAAAAAAGTTTAAAAAAATGCCTGGGAAAAAAAATTAATGGCGAATTTGATTGGGCCCACTCGTGCAGTGCAATTGGCTAGCCAGTGCGACCGGAAGTCGGGAAATTTTTGGCGCCGTGCAAGCTCATGACGTCACCGGTCCGCCATGTTGGATACACTGCCTACACCGACTCTTTCG
>JAQGBX010001433.1:0-24945 GCA_034698745.1 Megaphyllum sjaelandicum | reverse complement strand
CATTTTATGCCATTTTTCTCGAAATTTCAAAGTTATCAATTTGGTCTGAAATTTTGCATTTAGGCATCTTTTATCATTCTGATTATAAATATCTATTCAAAACAAAAATTGGTTAATAACTTTTTAGCCAGGGCTGAAAGGGTTAAGTAACCAATCAAATATAAGACTACCTAAATACTAAGCACATATTGTTGAAATGAGGAATGTGCAAATGCACTGCATTTTCCCAGTTGCATAGTTCTAAAACTTCATCAAAATTCCCACCTGTAATTGTAGCTGCAATATTCGTAGTCAATAAAGATAAGTCGATCTTCCTTCATGGTAGCTTTCTCGTTGACTAAGATGTTGCCTAGCAATGACAAGAGAATATATGAATAATACATGCACACTTCAATGTGGAGTGCTTACAAAGAATGTTTTCATTTCAAACATGTGAAGATATAACACAAAAAAACAAACCTTCTTGGAGATCATTATGGCTGAAAATAACTGGAGAGTTGATTTTAGGGATCATTTTCCTAATGGAAATAAAAAGAGAAATCAAATACAATGCGCTGCAGTGAATTTGATAGGGCCTACTCATGAGATGAAAAGTTTTGATTTCAACATTTTTAGGAAACCTGTTGTTTCTTTCTTACAAGTACAGAGAAATTTCTTACATTTTTGTTTCAAACAATTCAATTTATGAATTTTTACATAAAAACGACCACATAAAATTAATTACAAGTAGAAACACTGGTCCTGAACGTTACTGATTTTTTTGAAAATTGTCATGTCATTGGAATTAGTTCACAAATATATATATGCATTATTCCGAATTATTATTTAATAAAGTAATAAATCGTAGATTTTAAAGTTTAAAAAAATTGACCTATCAAACGAATTATTTAAAAATGCGGGATTGTAAACTGAAACATGATCATTGAAACAATTGTACAAGTTATGAACATTAAGCAGCTTTCTCATGAAAAAATTGTTTGAGAAATAGTATTAGACTTGTACTTTTTTTTTCTTTTTCACAAAACTGCAACTTCAATTTATCATTTAAATTAGGTAAAATCATATGTGTCAGCATGTTTCAGATGACTTTTTTGTAACATCAGATCCAATGCAACGAGTTTCAGGATGCAAAATTTAATGATCATGTTTACATGAATACCTTGCATTTTAAGTGGTAGTGGTACAAGCTTTAAAACTTTGTTAAAACAAACCCACGAAACTATTACACTATTATGAACGCTTGTCTTTTCAAATGATTTTAAAAACTGGCATTGATTTATCTTTCCACAATGAGTTTGTAACTAGGACTCATGTTTCAAGCTTATGTTACAGACCTAATGCAACTGATCTAAGCCATCTGACAATTTTCCAGTTGATAATTAATTATAATTTCTCAAATATTCAATAGCACCAGATCGCTTCCATGAATATCTTGTTTTGTACATTGCATATACTTCATTGCATGTACACGTGTCAAACTGACAAATTTATAAATTTAAAAGTGATGAGTATAGATTTCCATTCAAATGCTTTTATTAATTGCAGAATAAATGCACCGATCAAATTTATTAAGAGCACGTGCATGGACTAAATAAAGTGTCAATTTCAAAAATTTAAATTAGTCACTAGTTTCATGGTGTTCAAGATTCCCTGTCCTGCATACCACATAATGACAAAACCAACCACATAAGAAGAAATCAGAGGAAAAAGAACTTACATGACCCAATCGTATTCCTTTTCTAGAGGAAAGGATAGCAGTTTGCGAACTTTCGGTTGGTCCTCCTTACATACTGATGCAATGTCAATTTTTGTGTAGACATGTTGCAGCCACCTCGCCATTGTGTCTCCGAGCCATAAAGGTTCCTTGATGATCGGCACTTGCAGCCGATGTACCCTCGCCAGCTTCTCAGCAATGATAGCAGAAATGCCAGGGTCCATCAGTTCTTTGGTTATGAGGGGTCTGGCCTAAAATTCAAATGATTTTTTAAATGTTACTACTATCTTACAGAGATCATTTTAAGACAGTCTCTGTTGTCATGTTGACTTACAGGAATGTATTCTTCAATTCGTCCTCCGGGGAAGACTCCATACAGTTTCGGTCCCAAACACCTTTCCGAAAGCAACGTGAAAATAACACTCTGGGTGATGACTGCTTCTACGCCTGCGTCATGCACATGGCCATATATCCTCAGGAGAACTTGTGATGGTTCATTGTTTAAGGGTGATACCGAGTTAGGAAGGGCGCAGAAATATAAGAGGTTGCTAAGTCCACCACTAAAATAAAGAAATCAAGGAATTAATATATCGATGGCATTATTTAAAACCTGGAACAAGTTCTCTTGAACATGTGTAGGCCTAATCATAGATCATATGATTATAATACTTTCAAGGCAAAAATTAATTTGTCAATGATTGCAGGCTTTCTCCATAATTGACGCCTGCTGAATCAATGGAAAAAATTGCATGATGAAGTAGAGCAACTTGCTGCTCGAAAATCATTAGAATGGAAGAAAATGAAAACGTCAGTTATAATTATCGAGTTGAACAGGCAGTAGTTTAACACGTGTAGAAAACCAATAGATAGAATAATATGGAATATGTATAGCATACGCAATATGGATACAAATGTTTTGATTACTTATTTAAAAACGCTAATTAAGTCTGATCAATTTCCGCATTTCAGATTCATGGTAAACCCACACAAACTATAAAAGAATAAAATATTCATCAAGAACACTACCTTTAGACAAAACTATATCAGTGCACTTCAACTTTTGAGTGAATTTGCAAAAGAAACCATAACATCGTAGTTGAATTTGCACAATTAAGAAGAAATGTCAAAGAAGCCTTAATTGTAACTCAATTTCAACAATCTGATCAAAATAAAACATGTATTATTTTCAAGCAATTTATTTCCAAGCAGCTATTTTAATCAAATGAATGATTAACTCGAAAAATTTAAGCACCAACAGCATTTCAAATCTATAAGCATATAAAAAAATCTTGATAAATTATTACCACTTTCAGAAACTTATATGCATGCTAACTTTAAACTAAAATTTCGCGAATTTCGTTATAAGACCAGGATTATTTAATACACATGTTTATTTCACTTTCACCTTTGCAGATAAAAAGAAAAATTTCTGAAAATCCTTCCACCTGACAGTTACTGTAGCATTATGAAATTTGCAGCTCAGCTTGCCCTAGAAAATATGGCAACCAGCAATACAAATGCAGTAAACATTTGTTCATAATTAGTACAAAAGAATATGCTTATGTCATATGGTAGACAGAAGCACAACTTGTTTGTATAACAACTTACAATATAAGTATGCACCAGAAGTAATGGGAAAGCAAGCGTCTTATTTTATGGAAAATATAGTACACATCATACTGTTATTTTATAATAGCTCTCTCGTTTGAAACATAACTTTAAATAAATGTGCAGCATGTATGCGAAGCTCATATGCAATATGTTTAGCAATATACGGCTAGTAAAACATAAAAGTAATGATCCACGACGTACTAGTACATGTACGGCTCTTGGTATACTGAAGCTGCTTTATCGCAGTGGTTAGCTTGTTGCATGACAATAAAGGGTTGAAAAAGCAATTTCAACTAGCTGTTAATGCATATTTTATAATGGTAATACTGTAGAAGTTAAGCATATTCTGCATCCAATACTGCGCTTGCCGTGAACACGTACAGTAGATGCTCATAAGCTTTTAAACTTATATACTAAGCTAGGCCATTATTGCATTATTGTACTCGGCAGGAAACGTATAGTACATGCATTACTTGCAGTAATTGTGCGACTGCATTTTTAGAAATTTCGAAACTAATTTACTTTCTGGATGCAATCAGTTCAACTTGAGGGTGTGCGGCACATTTGCATTTTGATGATATTGCCTGTAATAAAGACTACCAATTGGTAAGCATCCAATCGCAACGTGGTCAATTTATTGAAGGCTAATTGTGTGAAAATAAACTTGGTCTTTTGGAGTTACCTTGAATAACTTTGCTATTAATGAAAAGTAATCAGAAAGTAAGCCTACAGACTACACAAAGTTTGATACAGGTGTAAAACAACTTTTTTCGTCGAACTGGTTATAGTTACATGTATTTAGCATATTCAAAAATTAATACCGAAAAAAACCGCCAAATTTCTGAATTTCTAATTTATAAATACATCAGAAAAAAATACACGTTTTTATTAGAGTCAGCATCTGTAAATGTACATCAAACAGCATCAAATTATCTATTGAATTTGAGTATGTCAAAGATTATAAGGTATAAAATGAGATAACATGTATTTTCAATAAAAACGTTTTTCCATACATGTGCATGTACTGTATACATTATCACAGCGGATTTTATTCAAATGATTCATAGTGAAACTGAAACAATAGGGTAACCATATCTAAACAAATCATATTTCTTCAATATTAATCAATATCATTAATTGGGTGTGATATACTGTATGATAAACGTGTACATCAATCATTGCCAGTGCACTTCTTTTAGTCTTTATTCGTATGATTCAGCGTAACCCCTGATGACCACATTTAAAGATAAGTCACCTTGATTTTCAACTGATCATGATCACGGCCGCCATACAGTGGAAAATTTCCGAACAAAGTTCAATGTCCTTTAAGTCTTGCTCAACGGAATCTTTGTTTATTATCTAAACGAGTTGGTGTCTGACGACGCTTAATTATAACTGCAAGAATATATTTCAACACCATCAGTTCTCAAGAGCAACTCATCAGAGTTGTTTTCAATAACTGTCTGTATAATTACAACAAGGTTAGATATACTGAATGTCATGTTCTGACAACAGCCAATTAGGAATTATATGGAAGCACTGGCAATTAATGTCATGTTATCAAACAGTTATTTCACAATAGCTCTCCATACTAAAACTTAATTCGCCCTTTGGAACTTGCAACGACTCGAATAGAGTTTGAATCTCCCAAAATCTCAATTATGCATGCGTCGACAAGGCAACAGCCATCTGTCCCAAAACACAACTTTAGGGAACAAGAGCCCCACAGATTTGGATGATTCATTTAGCAAATTTTCAGGCTTCGAGTAATGAGTAATGTGCAGTTTTTGATAATGTCGCTCTTGAGAAATTTGAATCTATGCCAACAAATGAATCTCCAATAGGATCAAAAATGTCCACGAGCGTTACCAGTAAAGTTGCAAATAAGGCCATAAGGGTGCTCATTATAATACAGAACACGTGATGACGACCATATTTCAAGGTTGAAATCAAACAAATGCATGTACTATACATGGGACATGCATATTCTACTTTCAGTAATAGTGAATAATACATGTAAGTTCTCATACAGTATCATTAAGCCAAAAAATTGACTGCATCAATGGAAAAATTGTACTTGCGCAAAAAGTTTATTTTTAAAAACAGTTCTGCGAGGCTTGCAATATCTTGCCAAAAAGATTTTCAAAGAGTAAAAAGTGCGACGCAGCAACACTGTTTCATTATTTCCTGCAACATCTGCACATATTTAAGTGAAAGAGTGGGCAGTCATTATTAAATTGACTGTTTCTCGTTAGCACACGTCAAAATTACTATATACCAATGTTATCCACGACTTTGTCAAATCGATACAGAAGAGTACTCAAAATTTCGAAAAATGTTACAAATTAATTGTATTTGGAAAATGTTGAAAGGTTGGCAAATTTTTCTCGAAAGAGGTTGAAAGGTTTGAACATTTGTTCTCGGCACTGTTGAAGATTTTACAAATCTGTACTCGAAATTTTGTTAAGATTTGTGCTCAAAAACGTGGAAAATATTGCCAGTTTGTCTACGGAAACTGAAACTGTTGAAAATTTTATAAATTCGGGCTGCAAAAGGTTGGACTTTGGATTTGGAATAGACGTTTAAGAGCCCGTAGGACCAAAAGTGTCAAAAGGTTGGAAATCTTGACAATTTTTCCTCTGAAATTATTGACAATTTTGCAAATTTGTACTGAGAAAATCGCAAGAAGCTTACAAATGCACCCTGAGCCATTAATTTTGGATTGTGACAAAATATATACGTTGAATTTCCCTGACTTTTTCAAAATAAGTCATTCTTTACTGATTATTCGAGGTTATCCATGTCTGGGCGAACCCTGTTATTGGAACATCTTTCATACTAAATTTGCGTCATATATTGTATGAAATCCCAAAACCTGCCAAAAAATGAGTGTGTCGAGCCAAAAAATCTTTTTATGTAGGCTACATCACTGCATGTCATCGAAGTTTCAAATTTTGTAAAGATAGTGACATGGTCACATGGTAATGTAGAATATACATGTACGTAATACTTTGGCCAACCATAATACATGCACAGTATACGCAATACTGTGGTACATGTACACTGTTGTTTACTACATTTCGAATCGAAGGCCAAATTCCTGGAAAACAGGCTGCCTGAGTGATAAGCAAAAGAAGACCAAAATCAACCAATTGCCGGTGAAAAGGTCTGACTCATCAAATTTTGGAGGAAGAGGTCTGTCCACCAAAAAACTTCAGCAAACTGGTCTTGAAACGTTAATAGTTCTGTTTACTTTTTTCACTTGAATATTAGGCAAAACTGACTACCAGTCTGCTGACTACAGTTAACATGTACTACATAAGAGTTTGAAGGAAGGCGCCTGTGAAGTAACACTCGAGGAAAATCCTTTGGGAATACCTGACCTTGTGCGATGCCATCAAGGAACAACCTAGATAGACAAGAGTACAATTGCGTTTTCCAAGAAATTACTCGAGCCTACCTTTAAATTTTTAAAACTAAGACGTTTTTCTAAAGTGTATTAGATTCATCGTCGGTCGTCTAGGCCTCTAGGGTACAAAACAAAAAACGCTAAAATTATGCAGCATGTCTGAAGTTTTCAGAATAAAGAAACTGCAATTAACGACATGCAACTAAATTTTCTTCTAACATTTTGAAGGGCAACATTTTGTGGACAAATGTTCCTCAAACGAATTCTGCACCCTAGGAATCTCGACTTCTCGCAATGTCCATGATGTCAACATCATTTGTCAGTTAAGTCTACAGGTATCCTCTGTCAATGCAATATTTCTGTTAGCAAGTTAACGTTTGAAGGAAAAAATAATTGGAAACATGACACAGTGCGATAATATTCCAGATTTCAACTTTTTATTTGGAAATTGACTTGTTTACGTAGGTTGATAGCCGATCGATGGATGAAATGTGACATGCCCAGTCACACAAGCAGTCTCAGCATCCATTTAGATAAATGTATTTTCCATCTCTCTATGCAAATGTCATGAAAGTAGATCTAAAATTTCGCCGCCATCTCCTGGGATCATGGAAACATGATCGACTGATGGGTTGCATCATTATGCATTTATTTTAACTTTTGGCTAAAACCAATTTCAATTCCTGCTGATTTCAGAAATTGCCAACTGACTTCAGCAAACCAGTCAACTAAGTCCAATCTGGGCAAGCACAACAATACACTTACAATACCAGTGGACAAGGTTGATTGATGGCCAAAATATTCAGTAAATTACGGCATCAGATATAATAATCATATTTTGTTTACACAGACTTGTACCCGAGCAGGAGATACGGCGCCTTTACATTGTCCCCCAAAACTTGTAACGTATTCCAAATCAAGAAACTGTTCCTTGAAAAATGTATCAATAATATTTCAAGTTTATGAAATCATAATCAATAAGTAGAAGATGAACGTAACTTTGGTGGACTTTATCCAACTGGTGAGAAAGAAATAAACCAGATAGGCAAGGAGTCCACCATGTCGACCTAAACGATGAACAGCAGTTTGCCAGAAGTACACAGTCATTTTGGCAGCAGACCAAGCAGTAACTTAAGCAAGCTTAACGAGCCCAATTGTTCAATAATAGATAACTGGAGTGCGTTTCAAAACATTTTTATAGGAGTCAGATAGGAGTGCACACAGTCGAAGCCGAACAGATATTGAGGTCTATCACGCAGTTTTGTGCAATGGCGCACACCAACGCCAGAACTGAAGCATTTTCATTTACGATTGACTCGTTTCCTAGCCCGAACCACGGCCAACAAGCTGATCAAATTTTCATGAACAAGCAGTCTGTGGGTCTCTAGGTCACCATATATTATGCATAGCTGCGAGTATTGGCTCCAATACAAGGTATGACAGCAACTATGACAACCACAACATCATTCTCCCAGGGTTATTGGAATTCATGCTCCAGAATGTGATAGCAGTTATAAAACTAGAAAATTTCTGCTCATTTTGTGCTGAATGCATATGACATTGCTAGTCATTTGCTGCAGTGTAGCCTACATAATTGTTTCAAATAAAAGTTACGTTGATTCTAATTCATCAATATATTAGTATTGTCTAAAATGGCTTTTATCCGTTTTTCTTTGGAAAGAAAAAAAAAATAGTAGTTTTATTATAATTTTATTAACGTTGTTTTCTAGTTTATTCTTGTAAATTAACAAAATTATTGATGAGACGATATCCCTCATTAACGGTACTAAATAACTGCGCCACACAGGCGCCACATATGTACATGGTAAGTTTTAAGACCTGCATTTCAAAAATGGCAGACTTGTCAAGAATAGCATAGCATGTTAGAAATATTCCTTCTGTATTCTATACATGTATAAATTTTATATAACAACATTTAAAACGTTGCATTTTACGACAAGCACTTATGCCAAAAAATAACTCAATTGTTGCATGTTCCATCCCCATTCAGATACATTTTTCACCAAAAATTTTCCTAACGACCTGTTATGTTGTCACATCCAATGACATACTGTCTACCAACAATGAATGATAGGCATACAGAATACTGAAGTGGCAAGTTCAAGGTTCCATACATCAGACATAAAGAAAACAATACAGGATCTGTATGTAAAATCGTGATGATGAAATTACCCTTTTTTTTATAAGCACTTCCTATTACCTTGAAAATATTCCATCACGTACGGAAGAAATAGCAGCCGATATTATCTTACAGCATTGTTGCAATAAAGATAAGCACTGCCAATCATCCGCGTTCAATCAAACAAAACTTGCAGTATATAAAATACATATGTACATGTATAAAGGAACTCTTGTTGTAAAACTAGCTTCGAATGGAAATTTCCACTGGCTTGTTGGCAGTAACGAAGGGATGGATTTTTGCAGAACGCACAAACATCATTATCGATTGCATCGTCTAGCCGCAAGAATGGTAGCGACTTTTGAGCACTACAGTCATAGACTTAGAAAAACTATTTCCTCCTATAGACTTGACCTTGTTACAGTAGAGGTACTCATCTGAGAGAAGCTTTGCGAATTGCACTTTCCAGGGTTCTCCCAGAAATTCCATTTCAAACTTCCCTGACTTTTCCAGGTTTAAAAAAAAATTCCCTGACCAATGACAACGTGAAAAATAAACATATTTTCCAAAATTGACATTGGACATTTTTTTTAAAAAAAATTGCTAACGACAATTTTAAATTTTAAAAAAAGTTTAGTGGGAAAATTTTGTATTCGGAAAATGCTACAAATTTGTGCACGGAAAAAGTGGAAAATCTTCCAATTTTGTACACTGAAAATGTGGAATATTTGTACTCGGAAAACCTAGAGAATTTTGAAAATTTGTACATGGAAAACGTGGACAATTTGTACTCGAAAAACGTGGAGCATTTTGCAAATTTGTACTCGGATAACGTGGAGCATTTTGCAAATTTTTACTCGGATAACGTGGAAAATTTTGCAAATTTGTACTCGAAAAACGTGGAACATTCGGCAAATTTGAACTCTGAAAACGTGGAAAATTTTGCCATTCTGTACTCCGAAAATGTGGAAATATTTAGCAAATTTCTACTCGCAAAATGGGCCCTGAGCTAACCTTGTAGAAGTATTCATTTTGGATCGCCATGACTGCGTTGAATTTCCCTGACTATTTCAAAATAAACCAATCTTCCCTGGCTTTTACAGGTCCTTTTCAAGTTTCCTGACTTTTCCAGGTTTTCAAGGTTTGACAAATTCACTCAATTAATGGACTAATTAAAGTATTCCTTTTGCACACGTGACTTCACGACTGCCCAAGTTCAATTCGCAAGCTTAGCACCCTAATTTCTATCGTCAGCTGTTCAATTGTCAAGAGAAAATAGCAGTTGGTTGAAAGCCTGCGACATGTAGCACACAGTAGCAGATTTATCATCATGATAAAGCTTAGGGAATAAACAACCTTGATAATCAAAAAATTTCCAGATCAATATCACGGAGCATTGATGGATGTTCATGTTATTCTTTTTGGACAATTTTCTGATTTAGGTATGGCTAAGCAACATAATTTTTGAGATTAAGAAAACAACTAAATAGACGTGTTCATTTAATGTTTGGTACAGGAAGTAAAAGAACTTTGATTTAAATAAGTCACTATATCAAAATATAATTGCGTGACCACTAGTCTCGCTGGAATTACTCGTACAATAATTGGAATTAGTCATACTAGGAGTCGGTATCTGTAATGTCAAATATAATTATGTCACGGACCACTTGTCAAAAGGAATTTTTCATCAGGCATACGGCCACGTACTCAATCAAGACAGCCAATTATCAACCAGTTATTTATCATGATTTCACTTTACATATACGAAAACAAGCAGAGCTCGCACGAAATAGATATACAAGTAGTAGACCTACATAAACTTTTCCAATTGAAAAAGTGCCACCGTAAAATGTTAAAAAGTGAAATTTTTCTGTAATAAATCTGACATAGTGCAATTAATTACTCTTATTTACTGCAATAAAACTTCATTGCAATAAAAGTGAAATTTTCATAACGTAAACTTTTAATATTTATGCAATTATTTCCCCATAAATAAACTAAGAAAATGCATAAAATTTAAGAAAAGTGATGTTATAACGTGCACAAATTGCACAATTTTTACAACAACAAAAATTCCTAGAATATTCCAAATAAATGGCATAAAATTTGCACTTTTATTGCATAATTAATGCTATTTCCATAATCTTCCATAAGCAGAAGAATGTAGAATTATTGAAGAATAATTGCTGGTTGTACATTTTTAAATTAAACCTTTATATACAGTAGTAACGGATTTTCTCTGGATTGACACGCAGTTAAGGCGGCAACTGAAAATCCTTTTACTTTTGATAAAAATGATAAAAAGGATTTTGTGATATAAAACATTCTTTACTATTGTTATCAGGCATATCACTAATTTAAATATTTTAGGTAATACGAAAAGCACCGTACTGTTCACCTTTTTTCCAACAAGGTTTGTTCTTTATACAAAACAGAGTTAAAAAAGATAAAATACTTAAATGTTTAGCAAGATACCAGTCAATGTACCTGTACCATTCAGTGAAGGATCTGCCAAATATCTTCAATGTATTTTAACAAGGAAATTATGTCATAAAACCACGACTAGGGAGTTTTACCAACGTTCAATCAATTTTTCGAGATGCTACAGCATGATTGTAGACACATTTGCTGTTTCTGTTGAATTACAAATTTATCGAATTAACGATGCTGGATCTAAATAAATGCGAAACTGCCGAATAATGCAACATTCACAGTGATCCCAAAGGATCAGTTATTTTTGCAATTTAGTTGGCTCGCCCAATTTTCTCACTACCTAAGGCGGGCTACCAAGTTTCCAACTTGTGAGCTAAATGCCCATGCACAATTTGACTAGATATTGTAAAGTAAAACAAACAGCGCGACTATAGGCTGTATTCCGACTAATAATGCTATGCATAAATAAACGTTCTTTGAAAAAGCTTAAAGGTAAACGAACCGTATCTAATTGTGTAATCCTACAATACATGTACATTGTTTATTCAAGAATTTACAGTGAATGTTGACAGGTAAGGCAAAAATTAAACGCCATGGCTTTTAATTAAAGTCATGGATTAACCATAACCAATTTAATTTAATGAAATAATTCAATTAAATGATTCATTAATTAGAAATTTCATTTTCGAATGTGAACTAAGAATACAGGGTATTTTTGAACTCATGGTACAAACTCAAACTGGTGTTAGAGTGAACTAAGGTAAACATTTTTCACCATAAAACCTAGGGTCCAAAGGTCACTATTAAAAAGTTACATGACCAAATGTGTATCTGCTTCCTCCACGACTTAATTAATAGCCAATCATACCACTTCTTTTTGGAGTAACAGTTGCCACAACTTTTGGAAGCTGCCTCTTTGGCAATTCGTAATACCATGTGGTTCCAACATGATGGGCCCCTGGCCATTGCAGCAGGGATGTGCGGCATTATCTTGATGCTACTTTTGGGGCCCAACGGATTGGCAGAGGTGGGCCTGTTGCTTTGCCCTCTAGATTTATCCAGATTCATCAGAATTCATGCAGTGGACATACAAGAAGATCTTAAGGCCAGAATTGCGGTTAATTGCTGCGGGCAATGTAAATGACATGCCGGGCATCTTTGAAAGAGTGCATCAATTAATGTGTCGCCGATGTGAGGCTTGCATTAGTTGTAATGGTAGAACGTTTGAGCAATTACTGTGAAATATTGTAATAAACACGTAATTGTTGAAACATTCTTTGCCAACATTAATTCCATGTAAACCATTCTGTGCCAACGTTAATTCCATGTAACTTTTTAATAGTGACATTTGGACCCTAGGTTTAATGGTTAAAAATGTTTGCCTTAGTTCACTCTAACACCAGTTTAAGTTTGTACCATCAGTTTAAAAACACCCTGTATAGATAGATTATTGACCAGAAGAAAATTGTAATATTTTAAGTTATATTCTTATCGTGTTTTAAATTTTTTGTCAGAATCTGCCATGGGAGTGCAAACTATCAAAGCTCAAACAGATGCCGTTTCCGAATACGTTAATGCTGTCGATAGGTTAATGCTGTGTTTTATGTTCTTTTAGTCCAATATATAAATTACTAATTTTTACCAAACACTATTACCTAGATTACCTGGTTGTTCATTAAGTTTCCGCATTCATTTTTTTAAAAAACGGCTGTAAAATTTTTAATTAAATTTGGTATTTAGTAACTTCAGAACTTCAAAATGTATGAAAAATTCAGTTATTTTGAAAAAAAAAGTTTAAAGAAATTCGACTTATTAATGCTGTCAAAATCCTAAATTAATGCTTCTACGAGGTTAACTCAGGGCCCATTTGCAAAAAAAATTCCAGTACAAATTTGAAAAATTTACAAAAATTCTAGAGGACAAATTTACAAAATTTACCGCAATTTCAGAGCACATATTTGCAATATTTACAAAAGTTTTCGAGCACAAATTTTAAAAATTGTCAACAGTCTCCGAGTACTAATTTAACATTTAACAGTTTCCTAGCACAAACTTGAAAAATTTTCAACAATTTCTGAGCACAGGTTCGGAAAATTGTTAGCAGTTTTCGAGCAGAAATTTGAAAAATTTTCAACAGCTTCCAACACAAATTTGAAAAATTGTAATCATAATGCTTTAATATTTAGCTTAACCGAGGTCATCGGACGCCGGCTTTTGAGCCCATGGCTGGCACCGAATGTGATTTTCAACCTAACTTCATATGGCAGGACTCAAGCAAAGTGCCTTCGAATATTACACGGGTTTACGAAAAAGGTGATGCCAAAAATATTATTCATTAACTCAAATTGCCATCTCACCACTCTTAAGATTCTATCTTGTTTTAATTCATGTTAATTAAATTGACTTTCAATTTTTTAAGGTAATCAAAGAAAGACGAGCGGAATACTTGGACAGCAAGAAGTGGACAGAAGAAAGCGATGACGAAGGTGGAATATACAACAGGAAAAGACGATTGGCATTTCTGGATATGCTTTTGGAATCAACCTGCGATGGACATAAGTTGACGGATAATGAAGTCGCTGAAGAAGTAGACACATTCATGTTTGAGGTTCTTTGTATCCACCATTCATTACCAATTTGTTCTCTGAAACTGTTAAAATTCTGTCCAGTTGTGTTGGGAAAATTTAACATTACGTTGAAATTTCTTGACATTTTCCAAATAAATCAGTCTTCCCTGACTTTTCCAGTCATTTTTCCACTTCCCCAAATTTTCTAGGTTTTTCAGTTCTTATGAACCTTGATTATTTATGTAGTTTTTTGTTTGCAGTTTAAAAATCTAATAATACAAAGTTAAAATGATAGTTATTAAAAATAATCAGAAACTTAACGACTATAAAGCTTTTTCACGGATCTGTCACCAGTCCGCAGACCAGCAGTTGAGAAACTCTGATCTAAAATATTCACTGTCCGTTATTTCTAGGGTCATGACACCACGGCAGCAGCAGCCTCTTGGATTTTATATAACATAGGACGATTGCCCGAAATCCAGAAAAAAGTGCACCAAGAACTAAACGACATTTTTGGTAAATATGCAATACTATCTGTAAAGCCCGGCTTTGCCTGGAGAAGCAAAGCCCCAGGGAAGCTACTTTCCTGTTGGAAAATAGGTCTACCACAGTTTCGGCACGAATAAAGGTGCGGCTACACCGAAACAACCACCTTACCACATGGTATTCATTTACTGATAATAGTGTACTGAGTTGAATTTAATTGAATTGAATTTAATAAGGAGCCCTGTAGCAGAGGATAGTTTTCTTGTTTTTTCGTTTCGTAATCGTTATGCGTCTTCATGCACAAAACAAAAAATAAAGAAAATCATCTTCTACGGGGCTCCGTATTACACATACACACATACAAACATACATCTATTCTTTATATACATAGATACGTAGAGCAAGCCTTACTTTTGTCACGAATGCGACTGTTTAATTTTATCCAAACTTTCTTTTCTAAATATTAAGATTTATTCTAAGGCTTTGACTAAAAATTGAATAAATTTTACTTAATTAGGAAATTCAGATAGACCTATATCGAGTGAAGATCTTCATAAAATGAAATATTTAGAACGTGTAATAAAAGGTAACTAACAAATGTGTTGCTATAACCGGGTTATCTTCAGCTTATTAATCAAATTTACACGCATTACAAAAAAAAGTACACGCATTAAATTTGAACATAAATATTAGTGCAAAGAAAGGTTTATAAATGCCAAGAAAATTTTGTTAATTGATCCAATGGTTTTATACATGATCAATTTATACATTTACAATGATCAAATGTGAAATACTCAAAAATTTAAGCGATAACTTTCAAAGTTCGGGAGCATGCATGACCTTAGAAGGTGACTGGTTCTTTTTTGCTTCGAGAAAATATACATAACGTATAATTAATTAAATTCTACAAACTATCTGTTAAATAAATATGCTTTATTTTCAGAATCATTAAGATTATTTCCCTCAGTTCCTTTGTTCGCTAGAACATCGAGCGAGGATATCCATATAGGCAAGTTTTCAAACTTTTGTTTAACAATCCCAAAAATTATCTGAACCATTTGAATTATTCGAAATTGAATTATTTGAACTTATGTTCTTCCACAGGAAAATACACTCTTCCTGCTGGTGTTGAAATCTTACTTTCAACATATTACATTCATCGCGATCCCGAAAACTTTCCAGATCCAGAAAAGTTTGATCCGGATCGATTTCTTCCTGAAATTTCTGCTAGTCGCCATCCTTACGCTTACATTCCTTTTTCTGCAGGACCCAGGAATTGCATTGGTGAGGGGTTTTAGCTTATGCATTCTTGACACAATGCTATTTTTAGAACTATCAACAGCTTAAGAGCCATTAAAAAATTACCTCCGCTAAATTTGCCCAAAATTGGACTCTTATATAAAACGTTCTTTTCGAATGGACTTATGTTCAAGATAATTAACTTTTATCTACTAATTGTTTATTTGCAGGTCAGAAATTTGCGATGATGGAAGAGAAAATTATTGTATCAAAAATCCTTCGTCGTTTCCGAATCACATCAAAGCAAAGTTTGGCAGAATTAAAAATGTCGGTGGAATTTATATTACGACCTTTAGACGGAATGTGGATGAAGCTGAAAAAACGACCAAAGATCCTCAACTAGGTAAAGTTTCAAACTGAAAATCAACTAAGAATCTCACAATTTAGGGGTGTTACATTTAGCTACATCTGCTTACTGTTTAGTTTCAATCTTCAGATGTCTTATAAAATTTATATTCAATATATTTGCAAATGTTTTGCATCAACTTTTTGATTTGTTTTATCACTGCCCTATGAACAGCTTTTTATCAGGTAGATGCATTGGAAGATCATTGGAAGATGCATGGATGATCAGAGAGCTTCTGAATGCTTATTTCACCACAACTGAAATGGTACTTGTAGAGGTTTTGTGGAAATCTTGTGGTGGCTTCGAAATACCGAGGCCAGTGTGGATTCAAAGTATTGAGGAGCTGTAGACGCGATTTCAGATAGGTTCATAACTGTATAATTGATAGCGTGGATTGTTGCACTTTGGATCTCAGTTCTGCTATTGTTTGAGTTCGAAATTGTCAGGCAATTTCGGACGTCCAAAATCCAAGTGAATCTCGATCAAAAATAGTCATCCAGACTCCAGGATAATTTGCAAACTAACATTACTTTATTTAGCAATTAAACAAGTTAATATCAGGCCAACTTGCCTACAGTCAAAAATAGTTAAAAGTTGCAAAGTTCAAACAAATAATAATGAAAACTGACGTGGAGGCGAGAGCCTCGAAATTTGGGGAAGAGCAGAAGGATTAGCACAAGTGCATTCCTTTATATAGGTCTCCTACACCTATGCCTCCAAATGGCGTAAAAAGGGTGACCTACCACAGGGCTTTAGAGGTTCAACCAGGCATTCAATTGGGTTGACCCCTTTGTGGGATGACCTAGGCATTGAGCATCCCTGGTTACACCTTAGCAACGACCATAGGGCGCTTCAACCTTTGGACCTGTGCTGAGAAGGTAGCTTGGAAGTTAATCTTCCCTCCCTCACCAACTCTTGCTTGAGCGTAAGCTTGCCTGGGGGCAAACTACTGCTCGTGGGGTGACTTGCAAAAACGATACATTTAGGCCTGAGCGCGGCCTGTGATGATCACACATATTCACAAGGGCTCGCATAAATTATTCAACAATTAATAATGACGTTTCAGTTATTCAATTGTAATAAAGCATGGGCAAAAACGTGAAGGTCAAAGGTAAAGAATAAACAGAAACATGCAAGTCCCGCACATATTGGAATGACGTTTTCCCAGCTGTGGAAAACGGCGGCAAAATTCAAATACACCAAAAAGCGTGAAATAAAGTAAAACGTAAGAAAAGCAATTAAGGCACCAGAAATTTGCGCGCACATTCATGGGGAGCGAACATTACCAAATATTCCCTACAGTGCTATCTCGTATAGCGTCCACGGGACCTATGACATTTTTTATATATGCCATAGTATTTAGATATTCGTTATCATTTTGTGCGAGAATCAGCCGAGTCCGGAATCGTACTCTGTTTCTAGGTAAAGGTAAGTTAGATGGTCACGTACCCAACTCCATTTTTAACTATATTTAGGACTGGACGAAAGGCAGTGTCCGAGGATGGTCATCACCGGCAAGGTCTCTAGAGCCACTCTTCAATAATTGTATTGGAAAGTTTGCTTATTTAGTGAAAAACATCGCCCAATTTTGACAAGGCAAAAAGGTAAAAAGGTCTTAAATTTCTATTATTATTTGTAATTACAATTATTACGAATTGTTAATTTCTTAAAATTTCAAAAAGTTTTTAAAATTCAGAACGCCATTTATTAAACTTTAGAAAACTTATCAAAATGTCAAATATCCTTTTTTAAATTTACTAGGCGAACTCGGATGGAATGCATAATTTTAGAATCGAGTTTCTGCGATTGCCAATCCGCAGAAATCCTGTTCCGCATATAAATGCCCGGTACGTCTGCTCAGTTTCCAGTTATTTTAAAAACAGGTAGAATTTTTGTTTATAATATTAGATTTTAAAAACCAATATTAAAAAGCCATTAGAACAACCAAAAAATTTGGTTCAGAAAAATTACCTGATTCACAAAAAAAGCTTGGTACGTCCGCTCAGTGTCCGATTATTTTCAATAAAAGTAGGATTTTCGTTTATATTAGTTTTTAAAATTTTTGTAATTTTAAAAACTAATACCAATAATCTTCTTACCGGTACGAAAAACCAAAAAAAAAATATTAGTCCAAAAAATCAGCCTGATCCGCAGAAATGCCGGTCCGCTAAAAAAGCTCAGTATTATCCGCTCAGTTTCCGGTTATTTTAAATACAAGAAAAAAAATTTCGTTTATATTATAACATTTTAAAAACTTAAACCAAAAACCTTGCAAACAACAAAAAAATTTGGCCTAGAAAAACCGCCATTTTCATTCAGACGTTTGATAAAATAATCGACTTCTTTTTATCACGACATTAAATTTAAAAAAAAGACAGAAACAAGACAGGACAATCTCTATCCAATAAATAATCTCGACGGCATTGTTTTACCAACCATAAATGAATGAATAATATACGATGCCTTTTGTTTACTCCTCGAAAGTTTCATGAAAGGAGTACAAAAGAACGTAGTTCTTTCGTCTGCTTTTAAGACGCCATTTTGTTCAGACAGCTTTATCGAGACGTCATTCCGATTAAAAAGTTGTTCATTTTTCTACCTTGGGTCTTTTGAATCACCAAACAACAATAGAGACAATATGAAATTATTGGTTCTTTTATTTTATTTTTTTAAATTGAACAAATAATGAAACCCGAATAAAGATAGCACACTGGCATTGGCCCGCGATTGTAACTCTTACCTTATTAATTCAAGATTTTTTTAATCTAAGGAGAGTTTAATTCGATTGTTAATCGAATGATTAATGATAAGTGCGTGTCTGCCTTTTAAAGTATAAAATCATTTTCTCTAAAGGAAGTAGGTCTCATTCGTGAAGAAAATCGTTTGATTTTGTGAACTAGCTTTTGGTGGCCATGTTGTCCATTTTGTTTTTGTTACCTGTTGGTTGGTTCATTATTAAAATTTTCATCAACAGATTGAAGGCGTCCAGAATTACTCGCATGGTTGACCAGCTGCCTGGACCCAAGACTGGTTTTCTGCTAGGAAATGCCGGGACCTTCGTTATGGCCAAACGAGAAGGTAAATGAAAATAAACTTTGTGAGAAATGTACAATTTATAAATTAAATTAGAAATTGTTTTAGTAATCTGCATGGAGTCATTTCGATGGACAATTTTAGAATTTGCATATAAAAAACTGTTATTAAGGAATATTTGACCACTTCTCATTTGTTACTTCTTGTATAAGGCTCTTCTTGTAAATTGTTTTCATTTTACAATTCGGTTTTTCAAATAGTTTTTGATGTTTGGAATATCTGCGAAAATGTAGTTGCAAACATGCCTGGTAGTTTATTATAATTAAAAGTTAATCTTACGTTAATTTTATTTCAATTACAGAATTATTCGCTATCGGCCAAGTTGTGATGAAGCCCCATTTGAAAAATATTATGAGTCGATTTTGGATGGGCTTTTTTCCTCAAATTTGCATCTTAAAAGCTCCTGCAATTGAGGTAATTAAAACAAAAATAAATATTATAAAATTGATGAAACGACATAAAATTAATTACGCATGTTGAACTGTTTAATTGGTTGTATAGTGAGTGACCTCATATCTAGTATGTGTTATGTGTTTCACAAAAGTTTTTAAATTTGTTGAAAAAATTACAGGATGTTGTCTTATTTATCATTTTTTTTTCAATAATGAACTTAAAAAGCTGGGAAATTTGTCAAGAAATTATGTGACTTTAGTATTCTTTAGTATCCTTTAGTATTTATTTTAAAAATTGCAAAACTTTCTCCAAAGTAAGACATTTTTTCCTTAAATTTACACAATTATCCCATAAATTACACAGGTTTCTCCAAAATTCTACAGATTTTCCAAACATTACTCATATTTTGCAAAAATTACGCAATTTTCTCCATAATCATACACCTTTATAATTGCTAAGTCAATTTATTCCTGATAACTTCAACTTCAAGGAAATACTTTTTTGTAATTTACATGTATTTTCTTATAAAAAACGACGCAATTTTTTCAAAAATAATGGATAAAAAAAGGTGTTTTCCTTAATCTTTAAAATCTATTACAATTTTCTAAAAAAAACCTGCAAAAAGATTTTAACATAAAATTTATCCAAAACTCGATTACATAAATCAATTTTTTTATACAAGTATTTCGTAACAACTGATTAGTTTAATTTGCCTGGCTAATTCTAAATAATTTTAGGTTGTTCTGGGAAGTTCTAAGATTATCAAAAAAGCCACTTCCTACCGCTTTTTGCGTTGTTGGTTAGGAAATGGCCTTTTAACCAGGTAAGACTCAAATAGGAGTCAAATGTTGACATTTTCCAGTCTTGTTTTCGTTTTGTAAAATTAAACGAAAACAAATTAATATTTACAAAATTATATATTTTTTTTCATTTATATTATTGATATTTTCAGTTTCGGGGATAAATGGCGCTCTCGCCGCAAGTTGATCACACCCAGTTTTCATTTTCGCATTTTGGAAGACTTTGTTGGAGTGTTCAACGAACAGGCTGACATCTTGGTGGACATTTTGCTACAGTTCGAGGACAAAGGTCAATTTGACATCTATCCATATTTGACCCGATGTACTTTGGATGTCATTGTTGGTAAGTTTGAATGGCCATCGGTTAGTTCTAACAAATATTTTAGTCAGTTTTTAATTATTTTTTAAAAAAAATTTTAATGTTCAAGAGAGAAGTTCATTATTATAGACTGTCACTATATGTTGTCTAAAAATCAGTTTGACTTTTTAAGTTTTTGTGTTTCAGAAAGTGCCATGGGAGTGCAAACCATCCGAGCGCAAACCGATGCCAATTCCGAATATGTCAATGCGGTCAATACGTAATTAAATTGAATCAATTTTTCAAACTAGTTTGTGTAATTTATAATTACTCGAGTTGAGTAATTTTAAATCCTAAGTGTTTAATATCAAAAATTTGCAATATAGGAGTAAACGTATCGATAAATTACGAATCGTATTTTTTTTTTCGTAAAATTTGCAAAAAAATTGTCAAAAATTAGATGAAGTGACTAAAAAATTCGCAAAATTAGTCTAGATTACGACGAATCAATCATTGATCGAAAGAGCATTGACTAACGAACTAACCAAATTAGCGGTTAATCCTGACTAATTAACAAATGCTTATTTCTAAAAACAGTTTGTCCGAGGTCATCACTCTCCGCATGGTAACACCTTGGCTGATACCGGACTTATTTTTCAACCTTTCGTCGTATGGCAGAACCCAAGCCAAATGTCTTCGGATATTGCACGGATTTACCAGAAAGGTGAATATCACAAAATCTGATGACAAAATAAACTTTCCATTACTGGCATTTTCATCTTTGCTCCGATTTTAGCTCTTTTTGCTCTTTGAACCATGCTCATCATCATTCTTGTTGGGCATCATGTTATCAATTTGGGTCCATTCAAAAAGGACGTCCTCAAAATTTTCCCAAAATTAAACTTCCCCATATATCGTCAGTCCGCATTTTGTCCTGTCAATCAAGAACTCCTCAAGCAACTGGTCAAGCATTTTAAGAATTTGTACTCGACAACAGTTGAAAAAACGTACTTGAGAAAATCAGAAAATTTTGTGAATTTTTCCTCGAGAAAACCTGGAAAAATTTGCAAAGATGACCTCGGAAACGGTTGAAAATTTCACGAGTTTATGCTGGAGAAAAAGGACAATTTTGCATATTTGTACTTGGAAAACCGTGAATTTTGTCTTCATGATCCTTTGGAAAATTTTCAAAATTTTCCTCGGAAACTGTTGATAATTGTACGAATTTGTACTCAAAAACAATTGAAGATGTTGCAGATAGATTCGTACTCGAGAAAACCTGCACAATTTTGGAAATTTATCCTCGATAAAACGTGGGAAATGTTGCGAAATTGTCCTCGGGGAAAACCTGGAAATTTTTGTGAATTTGTCCTCGATAAAACCTGGAAAAATTTGCAAAGATGACCTCGGAAACGGTTGAAAATTTCACGAGTTCATGCTCGAGAAAAAGGAAAATTTTGCAAATTTGTACTCGTAAAACCGTGAATTTTGTAGCTAGCCTCAAAAGTTGGAAAATTTAGCAGATTTGTCTTCATGATCCTCTGGAAAATTTTCAAATTTTTCCTCGGAAACTGTTGATAATTGTACGAATCTCTACTCAAAAACAATTGAAGATGTTGCAGATAGATTCGTACTCGAGAAAAACGTGCACAATTTTGGAAATTTATCCTCGAGAGAACCTGGAAAAATTTGCAAAGATGGCCTCGGAAACGGTTTAAAATTTCACGAGTTTATGCTCGAGAAAAAGGAAAATTTTGCAAAATTTGTACTCGCAAAACCGTGAATTTTGTAGCTAGCCTCAAAAGTTTAAAAATTTTGCAGATTTGTCTTCATGATGTTTTAGAAAATTTTCAATTTTTTCCTCGGAAACTGTTGATAATTGTACGAATCTGTACTCAAAAACAATTGAAGATGTTGCAGATAGATTCGTACTCGAGAAAATGTGTACAATTTTAAAAATTTTTCCTCGAGAAAACGTGGGAAAATTTGCAGAGATGACCTCTGAAATGGTTGAAAATTTCGCGAGTTTATGCTCGATAAAAACGAAAAATTTTGCGAGTTCGTATTGGAAAAATTTGTAAGTTCGCGAATGGACCCTGAGCTTTTAAGTTCTTCTATTTTTCCAGGTTTTTTATGACTAGAGGTCGTCCTTTTTAAATAACTCCTTTTGCTTTTCAAACACTGCAGATAATTAATGACAGACAAGCAGAATCTTTGGAGAGCATGCAATTAAAAGATGATAGTGACGATGATAGTGAGATTTATGGCAGAAAAAGACGATTGGCCTTTCTGGACATGCTTTTGGCATCAACTTGCGATGGACGGAAGTTGACCGACAGTGAAATTGCCGAAGAAGTGGACACGTTCATGTTCGAGGTTTGATTTTATCGATTCAATACTGATTGAATACGTCATTCCTGATTGATTTTATAGGATTTAAAAGCTTAAATAATAGAATTTCTGTTGTCTAAGATAGGGTCATGACACTACGGCGTCAGCGTCCATTTGGATTTTGTACAATATTGGAAGATTACCGGAAATTCAGGAAAAAATCCACCAAGAACTTGATGACATTTTTGGTAAATAAGTGGCATGTTTTAATGTATTTTCACGATGTTTTCCTTCTTTTTTTTTATTAAAAACTAGTAAAGTGTGTTGTTTTCTGAATCTTAAAGTCTGTGCGGACACGAAATTTGAATATTTTCAGGAAGTTCAGATCGATCAATATCGAGTGAAGATCTTCAAAAAATGAAATTTTTGGAGTGCGTTATTAAAGGTATAGTTCAAGAAATTTTGACAATCTAAATTTACAAATAGTTCATTTTTGTCGAGCTTAAACTAACAAACTTTGTCAACCTTTTCCGAGGTCATCTTTACAAATTTGTCCACGGTTTCTAGAGGACGAATTTGCAAAAATTGCTCAGTTTTTCCGAGGACAAATTTTCAAACCTTTTTTCAAGTTTTCCCCAGTTCAAATCTTCAACTTTTTTTTTGAGAAATTCGTAAAATTTTCAACTGTTTTTGAGAAATTCTTAAAATTTTCAACTGATTTTAAAATTAATTCGTAAAATTTTTATCAGTTTTCTAGCAGAACTTTACAAAATTTTCAACAAATTATGGACAAATTGGAAATTTTTTTAAACTTTTCAGAGTACATGTACAAAATGTACGTTTTTCGAGTAAAAATTTGGAAAACTTTGGTTGAAGGGGAAGGGGGGACGGAGAAGGAAGGTAAAAATTTCAAAATTTTCCGAATACAATTTTTTTAAAGTTTCTAACGTCCGAATGCGGGAAGGGGGTCCAGATTGGTCGGACACAATGCGGACAGCAGGGACAGGGGGTCCACATTGGTTGGACACAATGCGGACCGGGGGTAGGGGAAGTACAATTTTGGGAAAATTTTAAAAACGTCCTTTTTGAATGGTCCAATTTGGCACTCAATTCCAAAATTATCAAAACATTTACAATTGCGAAGTGACTTCTTTAAATTATTGCAATATGTTGTTCCTCCGATTACCATAAATTTATTAAAAATTGATTAAAAATACTTAATTTCCAGAATCTATGAGACTGTTTCCTCCAGTACCTCATTATGGTAGGATATTGACTGAGGATATCCAAATAGGCAAGCTTTTCAAAATTCTTATAAGTTCTCAAATTTTTTGTCATCGATGCGCAACCTAAATGACTGTTTTCATCCTAAAGGTGAATACCTCCTTCCGGCTGGTGTTGAGGTCATATTTCCGGTTTATAATATACATCGAGATCCCGACAATTTTCCAGATCCGGAGAAGTTTGATCCGGATCGATTTCTTCCTGAAAATTCTGCTATTCGCCATCCTTACGCCTACATTCCTTTTTCTGCAGGTCCGAGGAACTGCATCGGTGAGTGACTTGAAAAACTCTAATGACGTCACCTGTCCAAAAACTTTTTAAATGACGTCACCAGTCCAAAAACTTTCTGAATGACGTCACTTGTCCAAAAACATTCTGAATGACTTCACTTGTTCAACTACTTTTTGAATGACGTCACCCGTCCGAAAACTTTCTAAATGACGTCACCTGCCCAAAAACTTTCTGAATGACGTCATCTGTCCAAATTTTTTTTAAATGACGTCACCTGCCCAAAAACTTTTGGAATGACGTTATCTGTCCAAAAAACTTTTTAAATGACGTCATCTGCCCAAAAACTTTTTTAATGACGTTACCAGACCAACAACTTTCTGAATGACGTCATCTCTCCAAAAACTTTCTGAATGACGTCATCTGTCCAAAAAACTTTTTAAATGACGTCACCTGCCCAAAAACTTTTGGAATGACGTTATCTGTCCAAAAAACTTTTTAAATGACGTCATC